>APFE030905799.1:47348-147302 GCA_000404065.3 Pinus taeda | reverse complement strand
GTTACGCAGTAATTTGTCACCGTTGGTCACCGTCCCTGTTACCCTTGCTTTCGCACATTGGAGGACGCATTTATGGACCTGTGACCAGTGACACAACTTAAAAACACTTGCATTGGATTCTCCTAAGTATGAACTTCAAACTCCCTGAAGACACCTTTTGCAGATTAGCCCTAAAAAGTGCCCTTTTTCCATTAGCGCGGGTCCACAGAGTCTTACCCGCGTCAATGGCTCAGTTCCTCCAAAGAGGGCATGCCCATGGACGCTCTGTCATAGAGCAAAGCCCGCGCCACCTAAATTTGGTTATGATTTTTAGCCAACGCGCACTGAAGTATTTTTCCTTCTTTGTTCATGCAGTTCTCTGGGGAAAAATCTCATGGAAGTGGTTGAGTGTCATCTTTTTATCCATGACAACCAAGTTCAGTGGCTATTCTGGGACAATGCTAAATCTTTAGTAGGTGTCCAGATACAATGCATACTTCCTCCTCCTCCATCTATAAATGACTGTCACCCTGCATTAAACCAAGAAGTTTTGCTAGAGCTATTGTGAGTGCCAAGATTATGCTGGAGTGATAGTGAGAATTGAGAATTATAGAGGGGTTATGCTGCCAAAATATTGAGGGAGAAGAGGTCACTTTGCAAGGCGTATTTAGCTGCTTGCCCAGTCAGAGGAGGTTCGACATTAGAACTCTTTGGTTGTAATATTTCTCTATTTTTACTGATTAATGAACGACTATCATTATGGTTCCACTCATGTGTCTTTCAATGGTATTTGAGTTATGTCTTTTCTGTCCGATATATAATTGCATATGCTGGATTTTATGCTTGTGTTTGTATCGTTCTTTGCGTGTGCAGGTGTCCGTTTACGTGGAGTGTAAGGATTGTGACCAGCCAAAGCAAAGGAACGGGAGCGGCGTTTCTTCTACAACTACTAGTGTTGGATTCCAGGTAGATCATTGTGATCGATCTCTGATTTATGCAGTTAGGAACCTGCGTGTAGCGTGGTGTGATTGTTGCTAGACTCGTGTTGGGCTAGTGGGATCACCTCTGTCCGCAGAGGGGATTTACCAGTTCAACAATTTGGCGACTCCGCTGGGGACAAGCTTGTTGTTTATTTTTGTGTTGTTTGATTTGTAAATTGTAGACGGAGTCTGAAGAGTGGCCAGGTAGCCTTCGAAACACTCCTGCTATGCATAAGTGAAGTAGATCAACGCCACTTCAGTCAATCTCCGGTTTAGTTTACAAATTGAACAATTTCAACCTTGCCTTGCATGTCAATTTTTCTCTTGTTTATTGGCTTGAATAGCTTTCTGGGTTGAAGTTCTTGCTGTTTCTTACTTGCTACCCTTTTTAGATGCTGTAAACCAAGCCTGGAACTTCCTGTTTCGTTTTTTTGCCTGGTAAACTTGATTAGCACAATTTTTCTCTTGACAGTCGCGCTGGTTGACAGTCGCGCTGGTTGGCGCCTGTTTCTCTAAGACAACCCGCGCCAATCTCTGTATATCGCGAGTTGCAGTCTGACAGTTGCGCCAGACTGGTTAATTTTCTCAATTAGCCTGTTTGTCAGCCTTTTAAGCTTGGATCTATATCTTTTTGCATCTTTTACACCTCCTGGAAGTTTGTGTGGGAGTCTTGTTTGACTGGTTTTGAGTCTCTCTTTTGAGAAATTCTTAATTTGATTTCCTTTGATCATTACTTGAAGGTTTGTCTCAGTCTCTTCTCAATTTTGCATCTTTTTGCTTTTGTTTTTGTAAAAAAATTTCCCCCTCATTCGCTGGGGGGGGCTAAATTGGGTATGAGTGTTAATCGCCTTTGAGTATTGTTATTTTTTGATCTTTGGAAATATCAAACAATTTTCTTGATTTGCACTTGACTGGTTCTTAGATCACATTAGAATCATCTTGTGTTTGAGAATTCTCATCTTTGCATAGATCACACTTGCATAATTAGAATTCTCATTTGTGCATAGATTACGTTTGCACACTTTTCAAGTGAATGGTGCATAGATTACCTTTACCCTTTGGTTGTTTGCCTTCTTCTACCGATTTCACATTTCTAGCCCTAGGCCATCTAGTGGCTTTGTGTGTCGAGCCTCCCTTAGGTGTTTATGTTTTGATGATCCAGTCAGCTTGTTGGTTGTTTTCCACATTCCTCTGGTAGATGTACAAGTTTTGCATTATATGCCGCAAGTAACTCACTTTTAGCTTGTTTATTTCTTACCTGACTTCATTGGGACTTAGATTACATAGTTCTTTGAAGATCTTGGTGTTTTCTTTGCTTTGGTAGGTCATTTTTCATGTTTCAGATCTGGTTCTAGATTCCTTTGAGTGAATTACCTTTTTTTTGCATGTCTCTCGAAATCTGTTAAGTGCATCATACTATTTTCAAAGAAAAGAAAAAAAGATTTTTGCTTTTCATTAATTAGCATTTTGTGTTAATTTTTGCTTTTAAAAAAGAAAAAGAAAAAGGTTTTCCTTTCTTGTTATTAGCTGCATTAGGACTTTTGTGATCGTTTTGTTTGTATGAAAATCTCAACTCTTCTGTAGATAGAGTTCATTCAATGAAACGATACAATTTTCGCATATAGTTTGCATTTAGGAAATTTCAAGAGAACACATACGGTAAGACTGGAAACTGAAACTTAATCAAAGATAAACCGTAAAATGAATTCAATGAACCTAACAACGCATTGAAACGTAACGCTCACATTCTAGAGGTCTAGGTTAGAGACGTGTTCCGGCGTCTTTAAACCTGGTAGTTTATCGTTGAGTGGTTGGGTGATTCCTCCACGGTGAAACGGTAAGTGCCAGTATACGGATTGTGCTCCCACGTACCGTCGAGTATATATTGGAGACCCTATAGGCTTGCAACCTTTGATCCATAGGAAGCCGAGTCTGCCGCCCTACCAGCCGTAATGCACTGAACACAACATCGGGAAGATTGACTGCAGTACGGGAAGCCCTTGGTTTTCATCTGATGCCAAGGTGTAATAAGCAGGTTTTACGGATTGGTTTGGCAAACCTTTTACCTAGTTCTCCAGAGTAGTCACTTTTGCTCCTTTTCGGACTCTCTAAAAGAAAAGGTGTAAGTGAGTAGCTTGTCACTTCGTGCTCATTAAACAATCGAAGGAGACTAGAGTCATCTTTTCGTCCTTTTCTCGAATCCTTAAAAATGAAAAGGTCAAGTTAAGTGTCTTAAAATCTATTTGGCCACGATCACATTACCTGGTTAAATCTTGTGTGCGCTAGCTTGAATAGGTTTTCATTTTGATATGGCAACCTTTCCAGGATTCACCAACCCTACTTCCCCCCCTGATGGGAATGCTGGTCATTTCCCTTCTCCTGGGAATGCCGGTGCTCTTTATATGACGACGTTATCCCTTCCGGGGTTAACTGTCGGGTTGCTTGTTTGGTTATTTTCAAACTCTGTGGTCCCTACTGTGTCGGCTGATACTCCATCAGTCCCTCCACCTGCACAACATCAGGTTGAACCTAAGGTGGACCCCTCCCCTTCGACGCCTACTTCTACGTCTCCTTCTTGTACTTCGCCTGGTGAAATTCTCGATTCGAGTAACCGGGTGGTTAAGAAGAAGAAGAAGAAGTCTCTTAAGGGAGAGGTTACAAACACAATGGCGACTACAAGCTCAACTGTTGCTCCATCAATGACACCTGAAGTCAGACTCCTTCCCACTCCTCCGCGGAAGGTTAAGTTTCCTTGTCGATTATGCAAGGAGGACCATCTTCTTCGTGATTGTCCTGGCATTCCCAAGGTCTTAGAAGTATGGTCCCGCGATCCAGCCCGTCCCTCATCGTCCACTGAAGCTCACGGCGATGATACCTCCGTAGTTGGTCATGGCAAAGGAAAAGGGAAGATTCGATTCCCTTGTAGGCTTTGTGAAGGCAATCATCCCCTCCACCTTTGTCCACTCATGGATAAAGCCTCCTCTGTTTTGGAAAGTCTTGCAGTTCCCTCACCCCAACTCCCCACTGTATATCAGCGTCTTTCTGCAACTGCAGATCGTCCTCCTGCTGACCACAATGTTGATTTACACTCCTCTCTTGTTCAGCCTCCTCTTCCTGAACCTGGCCCTACCCAGCCTGTTCCCGACCAACCATTGGTCGGAGAGCGTGTCGACTCGAGTTTACCACCCGTTGAACACTCTGTTCTAGAAGAGCGTGATGAACATGTTCTTCTCGTCTCATCAGATTCTCCTGAGTCCGCAAACGACCCGCTTATCCCAGCTGCTTCTGAGGGTCTTTCTTCGGTTCCGTTCGAGCAAGGGGGCAATCATACGATTCTCCCACCAAGCAATTCAGCCATCTCCTTTGATTGGAGTCACCTGACCGCTTACTGCCTTCCATCCCATGTGCCTTTCCAGATTACTGTGCATGCCTATGATACGACCGTACCTGGCACTGTTTTGGATGAAGGCACGTCGGTCAGTCTCATGTTGTATACTACTTGGCAAGCTCTCGGTTCCCCGTAGCTCAGGCCGGTCACGCATACTCTGTTGGCTTTCGACGGAAGAGCATGTCCATCTCTAGGAGTCCTCCCGCAGTTCCCTATTACTCTAGGAGGCAAAACCATCTATATAGACGTAGTGTTTAGTGCTCTCGATTTCCATCTTCTCCTTGGTTGTGACTATATTTATGCCATGGGAGCCCTCGTCTCTTCACTTTTCCGTATGGTTTGCTTTCCACACGATGGAAGGATTGTAACTATCGATCAATTATCGTTCGTTAGTCCCCCAGTGCCCCCTGCATAGTTGTCACCCCCTCCTGGTTCTCATCCACCAGTTGTATTTGCCCCACCGCAGGTCAGCTATGTGGCTACCTCTCCTATGCCTATATCCAACAATGCTGCCATCGTGCATAGTGTTCTGGGGGCATTGGGTACCGACTTCCGTGACATTGACCTCCCATCGGGAGTGCCATTCTTGGAAGCCCCGACTTCTTGTTCATTATGATGAAGATCGGGCGGAGCATAGTTCATTTCCCTCTTTCAAGCTCCCTAAAAAATGAAACAAGGAGTCTCGAGGATAGTTTCGCCAACATACCAACCTCGTTAAAATAATGAAACGGCTTGTATCCAAGGATAGTTCATAACCATTATGTCAACCTCATTAAAACAATGAAACGTGTGTTCGTGCGTTTCGAGCGCATAACCATTTTGTCAACCTTCAACCCATTTTCAATGGACTGAAGCTTGGGGGGCATGTACCTCGGATTGAGACACGATGCTGGGGGGCATGCTCGTTTCATTTCCCATCAAGCATAGTTTTTCGTTTCAAGCTTGTGTAAACATGAAACCGAATCCAAGCAGAGTTCTCTACGGTTCAAGCTTGTGTAAAAATGAACCCATACCCGAGTCACCTTTAAGCTCTTTTCTAACTCGTAAAATATGAGAAGATTGCCGAGTGTTTTTTCCTTTTTGACTCGTTAAAGAGAATAAAAATGGAGGTCTTCTTTCAGCTCTTTCCTGACCTTTTAAAGAGGAAAAGATTGCCAAGTTATCCCTCTTGGCTCGTTAAATGTTACTAAGTGGCGGTCGTTTTAAGTTATTTTATCGACCGTTAAAATATAAAAGATTACCGGGTTTTTGTCGTTTCAAACTCGTTAATGGTTACGAAACGACGTGATTTTGATCGCTTTTCTACTTTTTCAGGTTGAAATCACTATTCATAAAAAGTACTACTCGGTCGTAATGATTGGGCGGTTCTTTCGGGCATCATTTTACACTTTTTCGGACCCGAGAGACACAACTTTACGAAAAAGACCTCTGGAGTTTTATTTTCCGTGTCTTTTTCAAACTCTCTAAACATGAAAAAGACTCCGAGTTTTACCTATGTCGAACTCGTTAAACCCTGACGACATTGGACTCGTCATCATGACGAAACTCGAGCTTCTCCTCCTAGGGCTCGTTAAACTGTTACTAGGTTGGATTCGACCGAAGGTCGAACTTATACCACAAGCATATGCTATCCCCATCAAGCTTGTTAAAAATAATTGGGGTACTCGCCAGAAATGGCGGGGGAAAAAGAAAATTTTGGAACCGTAATTATCATCGTGTCGGCAGTACGTCGCTCTTGAACATGGCACTTCTCTGCTTTCGTGTCAGGGTGGGGATATCTCACTTTGTTTTTCACTTGCCTCCGTGGGTTTGGGTGATCCTATTTGACCTCTCATCTGCTCATTGCCACGTTATCATGACCTCTGATCCATTGACGTCAAATACTGCCAACTCCACTTTCGTGCCGCCGATATGTTCAAAAGAAGTTGACCTCTGAAAGAAACCACCTCTGTCTGATAGTTCATAAATCTTACTTCACAACATTGTTTCTTCTTGTCTCATGTCGATGATGTGGGAAACATTATGGCCCACCTTCGATGAAGATCACTTCCTGTCGACTTCAACTCATTATCCAGGAAAGTGACCTAGAGACTCCCTTCTGGTACCTTGGAGCCTGCATGCCTCAATAGCAGGTTCTTTGTGTTCAACGCGAGGTTTTCATCATTGGCCTCCGATCGGATGACTCTACGGGTGTTCGACATCGGCTCATTCATTCACACGTCATAGACTGTACCTATAGTACCTTGAGGACCATTGTCATTATTGGTGGTACCTCTCGCGTCTGTTAACAGCTTTCATCGTTGGCTGGTAATCAGACGATGTTCATGCATGTTCGACTTCAGCTCACATTTTCACATGCTCTAACTTGTACTTATGTTCGGGTCGAAGAGGAGCGCAAGACCCTGGATTGTGTCTGTTGTAATCCAAGCGTGATTTTAATACATGACTCTTTCACTGGATGGCTGCGACCATACCTGAGTCTGTTCATCGATCCTAACCAGATGGCTGCATCCATACTACGGATCTTGATCATCATGTACTCTTTATGGATGGCTGCGACCATGCCACATATATCATGTATTTGAACTATCATACTGTATCTCTCAATGCAAATTCTAGGCGGTAGCTATATATGGTCTTGTAAAACACTTCACCTCTCTCTCTCTCTCGAGGCTCATGCTTTAGGGGGCATCTGTTATGCAGTAATTTGTCACTGTTGGTCACCGTCCCTGTTACCCTTGCTTTCGCACATTGGAGGACACATTTATGGACTTGTGACCAGTGACACAACTTAAAAATACTTGCATTGGATTCTCCTAAGTATGAACTTCAAACTCCCTGAAGACACCTTTTGTAGATTAGCCCTAAAAAGTGCCCTTTTTCAATTAGCGCGAGTCCACGGAGTCTTACCCATGCCAATGGCTTAGTTCCTCCAAAGAGGGCACGCCCATGGACGCTCTGTCATAGAGCAAAGCCCGCGCCACCTAAATTTGGTTATGATTTTTAGCCAGCGGGCACTGAAGTATTTTTCCTTCTTTGTTCATGCAGTTCTCTGGGGAAAAATCTCATGGAAGTGGTCGAGTGTCATCTTTTTATCCATGACAACCAAGTTCAGTGGCTATTCTGGGACAATGCTAAATCTTTAGTAGGTGTCCAGATACAATGCATACTTCCTCCTCCTCCATCTATAAATGACTGTCACCCTGCATTAAACCAAGAAGTTTGCTAAGAGCTATGGAGTGCCAAGATTATGCTGGAGTGATAGTGAGAATTGAGAATTATAGAGGGGTTATGCTGCCAAAATATTGAGAGAGAAGAGGTCACTTTGCAAGGCGTATTTAGCTGCTTGCCCAGTCAGAGGAGGTTCAACGTCATAACTCTTTGGTTGTAATCTTTCTCTGTTTTTACTGATTAATGAACGACTATCATTAATCAGTAAAAATATTTCTCCATCTGAAGTATCCAATTTATCGGATCCTTGCCATCAAACTTCCTCATCTTGCTTTTTCTTGATTTTATGAGCTCGATCTTGAAATGACTGTGACTTTGTACCTTCAGATCTTTAAGTTATGAAATTACAACCTGTAGTAGTCGTCTACGTCCTCTTTCCAATGCCACCAGTCTGATCCAAATTGGATTCTGCAAGAAAGAGTTATGCACAATCTCCCAAGATGACCTGATTATAGACCTTTCTCGAAGAGAGAACTTGTATGAAGTGCCACGTGTCACTGTTTCAACCTTTTGCACTGAAAAATATATACAAGAAACTACAATCCGTCCTCTTGCTGTACCTTCTTACAAAATTTCAATCCAATGCTCAGAGCGAAAGTTATGACGATTTTCCCCAGGTCACCTGTTTGGAATGTAATTTAGGATTCTGCAAAAAGACCAACTTCCTTAGATCATATCTCCACAAATACAGCACAAAAAGCTCTGAAATTCAGATCCACGATTCAGCGCGATTGCTTCTGAAATAGGTTTTGTTTTTAGCTTCTGAAACGTTGCAAAAAAAAATTTACAGCTAAAATGCCATGATGACCTATTTGGAGCAGCGAAACCCTAGAATCCAAAGCTCTGGTACCAAATGTTATGAAACCAACTCAAGAGAAGATATAAAAGATAGATCAACGCCTTAGAATTCAGCCTCTTCGAGGGGGAAACCTTGTTTACATTACATAAATGAACAATTCTTGGATGATACAAATGAAAATACCTCCTTTCTATATATAGGAGTCTAAGGGGTCATAACATAATCAAAGCCGACATAATAGTAATAATGTAAGGGCACAATAATAACAATAGTGGGTTTCTATGGGGCATAATAGTAACAATATGGGAACTACATGGGTACATCAATATAATAAGTGGGTTGTAATAATGACAATAAGGGGTTACACTAGTAGTATAGGGGCCTAACAGAATTCTCTTTGGAACTTTCCTCCAAGCTTACGCTAGGAGTTGGATCTCTTATCTGTTCAATATGCAATAGGTCCAATGGGACCTTTGACAGTCTCTTATTTCTGTACACATGGAAAGAATTAATATATTCCAGGGTCGACAATAGTGATGCCATATGTAGAACTTGTGAAAAAAATTCTGCTTGTAGGAAGAGGTAATCGAAGGCATCCTCTTCATCGGTGAATTGTTTGACTTTTAGCATAGTAGTAAATTCTTGACAGTTTGATTTGGGTTGTATTACCTTGCTGGAACTATAGCCAATTTCAGAGACATGATAATCTCTACTTCCTTCAATGCATGTCCATAATCGTGTAGTGAAAAAGCACCACATCGTAATGGGAAGGTTGGCCAAATGGATTTCTTCTACTCTTTCAGCACTCTGGTTAAGCCACCTTCCACTACAATCTGGTAGGCTATTTCTCTGGCCAAAAGTTTGTCAAGGACATAATATGGGAGGACATGTAGTGAAGCAATGCTCCTAAAAACTCTAATTTAGGTGAATGTCTCTTCCCCAAACCATCTATCTACTGGCAAGATTTCTACTTCAGCCTCTTGAAAAAACATAGGGGTTGTTCTATAAAAAAATGCTTTATGAATAAGAAGAATAACACCTTGACAAATTTTATACAAATGGTGGAAGAATTGGGATTCCCACAAAATTTTATGGTATGTATTGATGGGAAGTGGGTTCTGTACAGTCCACTTCCATCCCATATTCAGAAACTGAGAACTAAAACAAATTGCATCAATAACAAAAGAACTCATAAAGAAAGGGGGAAAAATCCTTATTGAAGTAAATCTTTTCCTTCTATATTCCATAATGTTCTTTGCCAAGTTGTCTGATAAAATTTGAGCCCAGTTCATAATCATTGTGTTAACTGTTGCATCTATTAACGGGAGCCATTCCATGGAACATTTGGTGGTGTTGGGTCTACTGAATAACCAACAAATCATTGTTGCTGCAAAACTATGAGGGGAAGAAATGGATGCCACTGAGTACATACTAGTTTTATCCCATTTGAGTTTGCATCTGCTGGATCTCCAAGTCAGTGAAACATTTGATGGGTCCTTGTTCTCTTCGGTGAATTGTTCAAGGAACTGTTTGTTGTAGATCTTTTGAGGCTCTGGTAACTGGTACATTAGTCGTAGGCTGTCTCATGATAAAGACCCCATGACCTATTGCCTTTTATTCTCGAAGGTTATATCTAAGATGTATACCTCATAAATTACCCATTTGACCATATCTGTGTATGGTATTATCTTTGGTCTTGTAGCTATTCGGTGCAAGAATGAACATGATGTCTCAAAATAGGAGGCTTCATATGAATCTTGGGCATCAGCCGCAACCTTTGTTACTAGTGGTCTAGGTTTCTCTTGCTCTAACAAGTTATAC
Source organism: Pinus taeda (assembly GCA_000404065.3). Classification (NCBI taxonomy): domain Eukaryota; kingdom Viridiplantae; phylum Streptophyta; class Pinopsida; order Pinales; family Pinaceae; genus Pinus; species Pinus taeda. The sequence goes on along the minus strand of APFE030905799.1, from coordinate 137,104 downwards.
ATGGCTTCCCATGTCGTGATTCCTTCGTTCTTTTTGCACGTGGTATCGGAGAAAAATGGTACCATGTCTGATTTCTTAGATGCAGTAGCCTTTCCATTCTTCACCATTATTTTTAATGATGTTTTCCGTGGAGGTTTCCTAAAATGGAGAAAATAGAAGTTATGGGATAAACACAAGCGAGAATGACTATGATAATTAAATGATACAGTTAACCTAAAAAGGTGACAAGAAATGAGCTTTTATTCAAAACGCATATGAAAAGATATTGTATCACGTTGAGCCGCTCTTAACATAAATGGCATTAAACTTAACAACTACCCGCTAAGGTCTCTTATCATTGCCTTTATTACTCACTAAACTACCGCATCACAAACGGGAACAAAAAAACTTTAAGGTGGTGAGTTTAATCTGCAAAAAAAGCTGATTATGTGATTGCGATAAGATTATTGCAATATCACAAATCGCACTATCGCATTTTCGCTTCTGCGTTTTTTTCTAGAGTTATTTAGAATTCCACGAGATGCAAGATGAGTGACATATTCTTTATCATTTAGTGGATACTTCTCCTAAATGAATAATTACTACTTAAAGTGATCTTTTTACTAGCGTCAGACTTGACTTGTAGTTTATAATGTTTGTTTTTATGGGTCCGCGTTCTATTTCACTTTGAAAACTTTTGTAGTTCATAAGATTGGCTTTTAAGTAAATTTTTGTGATCCGATAAGTATTAGCTCATTCTATTGCAACATCTCATTTTGCATACTACGACAGGCTTTGTGAGTTGCATTGTGAAATCCAAATTATGCAATTGCGATAAGCGCTTCATTTTACAATGAATACCTTAAGTCTTAGCTTTGAATGAAAAGTCTAATAATATCCTAAGTTAAATGCGGTGATCCCTTCCATCACAGTTCATGGATTTTGGTTGTTAATTAACCTTTGACATACTTGGTCTAGCGATATACGAAAAGTGAGAATTGGTAGTCTTAAAGGGATTTGACTTGATATCTTGATTTATTTTTAAAAAGTTTAAAAAGAAAGTGCCTAAGTGCTAAATTTTTCTTGCAGGATTTTAATAATGGTCCCCATTTATTAATAGAATATTAATTATTAAATCAATAAATGGGGGGGGTTGTTGAATAGCACAACAATTGATGATTCACTGGAAGAACTAGTTATCTTTGGTAGTTTTTTTAACTTTCTAAAACTTCCAAAATAAAGATAGTTCAAAAAATGGGAAATACATGAAATATAAAATAAGTAACATTTCTCTAAATAAGAAAAAAAATTCCACCTAATTATCACCCATTTGATTATCCTCTTCAAAATGAAAATTCCTTTGTCTACATCAGTCTTTACCTGGTTTTAAACGTAAAGTGGGGGACTCTTGCAGATTAGATTTTAGATGTGCTCATTTGTCATAGGTAGAGCCTCTGGTGCTAGCAGACATCCATAGCCTTGGAAGGGTTACCTATTAACCATCAATGATTTAGTATCCCATCCAAATAAGAGTGCAATTTTTAGAGATAAATTCATATTTATATACTTACTCTTTTTTCTTTCTTTTCTAAACAGTTTATTTTTTCTACTTAAAGTTCATTGTATTGTTTTGGTGGCCAAAATGGACAATTCCACTCACTGGTTGTAACTCAACTGAACAAGCTAGGTCATAATGAGACCCCTTGTCTTTCGATTAAAATAATCTCAAGCCAGTACCCTATTTTGATATGAAGTATTGTTAATGTCAGTTTATTACTTCCCTATGAACATGGTAAGTTGGCTCTTGATGAGACCTCTTATCCTTTAAGTTTAAGTATATTTTAGAGTTACACTCTAAGAAGAGAAAAGTTTACTAGATGGGGAGAATCATTGATTCCTTAAGAGTTTCTAGATGACACTTATAGAGTTGAAGATGCTTATCTACAAAGAGTCTTTTCTTTGATAAGGATACTTTTCTTGACTGATGGTAGAACAAAGGTTTCTTTATAAAGTTGAGGTTTTGAAAAGGACAAATGATTTTGGTGGAAAGCAAGCAGCTTTCAGAGAAATAGAACTTAGCTTATGTCTCGAATGTGAAAATTATCTTCTCAACAATCTCTACTTATACAAGCTCAAAATGTAAAAGAGATTATTATTGAAAGGCCAAAAGTAAATGCTATTTAACTTTATTTTCCTAGAAAAAGTAAAGGTAATAGTGTATAGGGATTAAAGAGGTTATCTTCTATGAAAAATATTTCTTCAAAATCTGCCCATTAATAGGTCGAGAATCTCTCTTGCCTGATAAATTTTGCAATACAAAGGTTGATGGGCCGATTTGTTTCGCAATTTGAAATGGGCCAAGCCACATTCTTTGGAATTTGGTATGTTTACCTTTTTCCTCATGCAATTTATCCCATTTCAATACAAGGTCTTCGAGCTGAAAGGATTTAGGACTTACAAAATTTGCATCAAATGAAGATTTAACTAGTTGTTGATCATGTGCATGTATGATTTTGGCTTTGTCTCTTTCTTCTTCGAGCTTGAGAATTTGCGATTTTCTTAATTGCATAGAAGAAGAAGGTGTTTCTTCAATAAATTGAACCAAGGCTACAGAGGGAATTGCTACATTTGTAGGGATAATACCCTCTTTCCCAGAGACCAAATTAAAAGGAGATGTGCCCATTGAGGCCTTATGCATTATTCTATCTAGCCATAGAGAAAATGATAAAGATTTGTGCCAGTTTTTCTGACTTTGATCAACGATTCGTTTCATGATTCTTATGATATTTTTGTTTGCATATTTGGCCAAACCATTTCCCTGAGGATAATAATTAGCATAATATTTAAGTTTAAAAACTCTTTTAAGAGGGATTTGGATTTTCAATGGAGCAGAGTGAGGAAGGTCGAGCGAGGGTTTGGAAAACCTAGTGTTTTTCTCAGAGATTGCGGAGGTATCGGATCGGGATCGATGACAAAAGTTTGCAGGGAGGTTATCAGGATAGTAGGGGAAAAGCATTGATCGGAAACAACTAGAGGTAGACATGAAAAATGAGCCCGGACTGAAGACTGTCATGGAAGGGGTGAAAGGGAGGGGAGAGATCCCCTCCTACAAAAATATAATGGCAGGGGAATCAAGCGGATAAGGGATGTAGGAAAATACAGAGATGAGGAGCAACGATATGCCAGTACTAGGAAATCGGTGGCAGACCAAACTTGGAGGTAGATGCCTGCCCAGAGCCCAGAAGAAACCAAGGTATGTAATCCCCAATAATAAACTTGAAGATTACAGGAGTTACATGAGATATCATGCCTTGATATGCAAGTTTGTAGGTTTTTGGCCGACAGAAAGGGACCTAGCTAAATGGATACAACAGTGGTGGAAGCCGAAAGGGCACATAGATCTTAAGCTAGGGGCAAAAGGTATTTTTACAGTAATATTTGCAAATCTGGAAGATAAGGAAAGAACCTTTGAAGGTGGACCGTATTTTATGAACAATGCCGAATTATTCATGAGGCATTGGGAAGACAGATATAACCCAAACCACGAAAAAACGTTAGCAGCACCCATCTGGGTAAGACTATTTGGACTGCCAACGGAGTTCTGGGATCCTGACATATTGGAAGGTATCGGTAATATAGTGGGGACCTTCGTCAAAGTTGTAGAGTCCACAAAAAGAGGGAAGTACACATCTTATGCTAGGATCTACGTTTATATGAATATAGCCGAGCCATTGCCGGAATACATAGAGCTGGAGTATCATGATGAACTCTGGCAACAACCATTGGACTACGAACACATACCGTTTAGATGCAGGAGATGCCACAAATATGGACACCTATTCAAACAATGCCCACTGAATAAAGAAGAGGAAACCACAAGAAAGAAGGAAGAGGAGCAAAAGGGGTCAGAAGGAAGGAATGAAGAAGAAACAGGCTTCCAGGAAGTCCAGAGAAGGAAAAGGTCAGGAAAGGATATAGCAAGACAGCAACAATCTGTAAAGTTAGTAACAACAGAATGTAGCAATAAATTTCAAGTTTTACAGGAGGAAGAGGAGGAAGTGGGGAAAGAAGAAACCATGGAGGAGCCTATAGAAATTACTAAGAGCCTAGTCCAGAACAGTAAAGTGAGAGAAGAAACGGAGGATAGTATGGAAGTGACAATTGAACAAACCCAGGGGGAGGTTGAAGCACAAAGGGATAACAGGAATGAGGAGGAAAGAATTATGAAAAGACTGCTTCATGACTGGAAAAACTTGGATGAAAGGTTCATCTCAGAAAATCAAAAGCAATTGTATAAAGAAACCTTCCAGAAATATAAGGAGAAGAAAGGAATCACTTCAGAAAGTCAGACAGAGCAGATAGGAAATTAGGGACTCCAAAGTCTGGGATTGGACAACACTGGCAAAGGGGGAAGGATACGAGGGAGACAGACAATGAATGAAACCATACAAGCGGTGGGAGAGATTTTTGTTAATTCAGGTAGGGTTATACCTCTTTCAGAGGTATTCCATCAACCATCCAAAAAGTTATAAGATGGTAGTCACAAGTTGGAACATAAGGGGTCTTAACAGCAAAGGTAAGCAGAGGTACCTGAAGGACAGGTTAAAGAAAGATAAGACAAGCATTATGATAACTCAAGAGATGAAAATCAGCTCCCAACAATTAGAAGGGATGATTAAGAAGCATAAAATTCAATATGAGGTGATGGGTCAGGACGCAAATGGCACAGCAGGGGGTTTGGCTATTATTTGGAACCCTGAAGAAGTAATGTTTGAAAATTGGATAAGCATGCCCAGAATCCTAACAGGATTATTCAGATTGATAGGGTCAGAGGAGTGGATCCTCATCTTTGGGGCCTATGGACCGCACATTACAAGAGATCGAAGAAAATTCCTTAATAGCTTGCAGTCCATAAGAAGGATCTTTCCTGGAATTCAATGGATAGTAGGGGGCGATTTTAATATGATAAGAAAAATAGAGGAGAAAAGGGGAGGTATAAGAAGATCGGACCAATATATGGAAGAGTTCGATGAGATGATTACAGAACAAAGGTTGGTTGACATCCCAACAATAAATGGCATCCATACTTGGAATAATCGAAGAGGGGGGAAAAATCAAATAGCCTCTAGACTAGACCGATTCCTTATAGCAGAGCAGGTGCTGAACCGAGATGTTTATGTTGAAGCTAAGATAATGTCGGCGATAGGTTTTGATCACTGGCCGATCAGGCTGGAAATTGACATTAAAAATAACTCCCACAAAAAGCCTTTCAGGTTCGAAGCCTTCTGGCTCAGGAATTCAGAGTTCTTATCCAAGATTGAGGAATGGTGGAATCAGAGCACGCAAAAAGGAAAGGGTAAGATGCATACCTTTCAATTAAAACTTAAAGAACTTAAAAGGAAAATAAAAATATGGAACAAGGAAGAGTTTGGAAACATAATGAAGGAAAAACAAAAGCTAGAAAAAGAAATGGAAGAGATCCAACAACAAACCATCGAAGAAGAAAGAAATGAGGAAAGAAGTAGAAAAGAAGGAATTATTCTAAGCCAATTAGAGGAGTGGAGAAAACAGGAGGAAATCCTCTGGAGATAAAAATCCAGGATTAATTGGTTATGTGAAGGGGAAAGAAACACAAAGTTCTTTCACCAAGCTATGATTCAGCATAGGCAAAGAAACAAGATTTTCTCTATCAAAAATGACGAAGGAGAGAGGATAATAGATCATGCAGGAATAGAGCAGATCTTGGTGGAGCATCACAGGGAAATCTTAACTGAACCGACAGTAGACAGGGAAGCGGCCATAGATCTCATAGGTAAGGAGATTCCCAGACTAATAACAAAAGAACAAAACATGGCACTAATGAGGGCAGCCACTTTAGAGGAAGTGGAGGAAATTGTAAGGAGCATGAAGAAAAACAAAGCACCAGGGCCGGATGGATTTACAGTGGAGTTTTATCAGGCAGGATGGCATTTCCTCGGCCAAGAAATCCTGGAGGTAGTAGAAGAATTGCGCATGAAACAAAAGGTATGACCAGGCCTCAATTCTACTTTCCTTACTCTGATTCCTAAAAATGCTAACTCGGAAACTGCCCATGGTTTTCGACCAATTGCACTATGTAATATCATATATAAAATAATTGCAACTCTGATAGCTAAAATATTAAAGCCCATCCTCCTGAGCATAATATCCCCTGAACAAACCGGTTTTGTGGAGGGTAGGTAAATCCTTGATGGACTTGTAGTAACTCAGGAAACAATTCATTCTCTAAAACAGAAAAACCGGAGAGGTATGATGATTAAGCTAGATTTGTCAAAGGCGTATGACTGCTTAAACTGGAACTATCTCAAGGTGATCCTTACAGCCTTCGGATTTAGTAGGAGATGGATTGACTAGGTTCAGGATATGATATCAACATCTTTTTTTTCCATCTTGTTAAATGGGGCGCCCTCTTCTCCTTTTAAAGCTACCAGAGGAATCTGACAGGGGGACCCTTTATCTCCCTTTCTATTTATAATGGTTGCGGAGGGCTTGGGACGGTACTTCAAAAAATCCCTAAGAGAAAAACAAATTAAAGGATAAAGGTTATGGGGTGATAACTTACCCATCACCCATCAACAATTTGTGGATGACATTATGCTCTTCTGTGAAGTTTCAATAAAGGAAGTTAGGGGAATAAAAAGCATCCTGGACTTATTTGTGGAGGCATCAAGTATGGAAATAAACAAAGAAAAATCATGCACTTTCATCTTCAACACTCCAAACATAATTAAAACAAATTTAATAAGGATGTTAGGATTCAAGCAGGGGGAACTTCCTACAAAATATTTGGGGAACCAACTAGACATAAACCCTACAAGAATGGCGAATTGGCAGCAAGTCATTGAGAAGATCAAGAATAGATTGGCAAGTTGGTCCTTCAGGGCGCTAAACATAGCTGGGAGGCTGATTCTTTTGAAATCAGTTCTTCAAGCGATTCCAATTTATCCTCTATCTATCATGGCTGCTCCCAAAGGGGTATGCAATAAAATGAAGGAAATCTTTGGCAAATTTATCTAGAGTGGCCCAAAACAATAGCGAAAATGGGCTCTGGTTTCTTGGAAAAACTTGACAAAGAGAAAGGAAGAAGGAGTTTTGGGGCTTAGGGACCCGGAAATCCTGAACAAGTTGTTAGGGGTGAAGCTGTGGTGGAGGTGGATGAGAGGAGGAAGCGATTTATGGAAGAGACTCTGGACTCGAAAATATAATATGCCCACAACTGCTGAGGGTATCCTGAGACTAGAAGAAACCCCTAGAGGATCCGCCATTTGGGAATTGGCAAGTCAGAAAAGACACATCGTAAATGACTACGCCTTCTAGGAAATAAGAGGAGGAGGAACAACCAGATTTTGGGAAGAGGGATGGCAACAAAGAAACAAATTAGCCAGTATACATAGTCTTCAGGGTATACATGATGAGGCCGTCAGAGAGAGTCAGGAACTTGTAAGGGATTATTGGATAGAAGGGGAGATGGATGGTATTTGGCGAAAATGGATAAATCCTGAAGAATGGAATGAGAATATGGATCAGGAGCAACGAAGAACATACACAAAAGAACTGGACTCAAGGAAAATAAAAGCAAGACAGGGGTTGGACATTCTCAGATGGGGAAAGTCCACAAGAGGAACCTATTCAATAAAGGAAGCCTACTATTTAGCAACCCATCAAGAAAGGGAGGAAGAAGCAATGGACTGGAAGGAAATATGGAATAGTAAGTGGTGGCCAAAGATAGGGATATTTTCCTGGCTTGTAGGAAAAGAAAGGATCTTAACTTGGGACAAAATTCAAATAAAAGGCTTCTCGGGTCCATCCAGATGTAGTCTATGTAGGATGGAGTCAGAGACCCAGGAACACATTTTGAATTCATGCTCCTTCACTCGACATCAGTGGGGAGAGATTAGGAACCTATTTGGCAAATCCAACAGGGACCCTGGTGACATCATAAAAGCTTTATTTCACTGGGGCCAAGGACAATTCTCCTGCAAGGTCGTAAGGAGAACTTGGAATTTAGCTATAGGTTTTGTCATATGGCATTTGTGGAAGGAAAGAAATTGAAGGATCTTCCTGGATAAAATTAACACCACAGAGAAGGTATGGAAAGGAATTCAGAATGCAATTAGAGAAACTGTCCTGGCAGAGATCCAGGAGGAGGATGACTGGAAAAATGACCCTGCAGAAGAAAGTATCCTAATGACACTAAACATGAATTATAGCATGATATATCCTAATAAAGGAAAAAGGCAACAAACTCAGAAGCAGAGCCCGGATCAGTTTAGATACCCAAGACAGCAGTTCATTAAATTGAATTTTGACGGGGCCTCAAAAGGGAACCTACGGCCCGCTGGCTTTGGGTGAATATTTAGAGACTACAAAAATCAAACAAGATGGGTTTATGCGGAAGGAGGAGGAGAAATGACAAATAATGAAGCGAAATTATGGGTTGTATACCAAGGATTAAGGATAACAGTAAGATATGGGTATATGAATCTGGAAATAGAGGGTGACTCACAGATAACAATTGAAATGTTACAAAAACTTAACAACGGAAAAGAATGGGAGCAAGTAGCCAGAAGCTGGAGGACAACAGGGATTGTGCAGGACTTGGGAGAAATTCTTCGAAGAATAGAATACAAGATCTTTAGTCATGTCAGACGAAAAGGGAATAAGGCGGCAGATTATTTAGCTAATAGGGGATGTACAGAACAGATGGAAAGGAATAACAGTAGTTGGATAGCAATAAGGGACAAGGCGGGGTGGGAGGATTTAACTGTTATAATACAGCAAGATCATAATGAATCTACAAGCCAATAATGTAGACACGAAGAGACCCCCGATCGGGGTGAGAAGGACGACATATCAGGTAATAAGAATAGGGTAGGGGAGGAGCGATGACAAGGCAAAGGAGGTAAGGGTAATGATGGCGGTTAACAAGACGATTCGACACATGGATATAATCCCGAGAAAGGGCAGCGAGGTCGTAATGACGATTGGAGGTGATGGAATTAAGACAAAAGCAAACGAATGGTGGTACGAGGGTGCAGAAGGGAGGTGAAGAGAGGTGGGATATCATGTGAAAGGTAGGTGGCAGGAGGAATGAGCAAGGGGTAATGAGGATCAGTCACAGAAGAATGATAACGAGTAAGGTAAGAAAACTGAGGTGAGGCAAGTGATACATGATATTACAAATAACATGGAAAGGGGAAGAACGGTAAAGAAACCAGACGGAAACAGAGGAGAGCAGAGAGAACAGAGAGCGGAGACAGATAGTAGGGAGGGAATAACTCAGATGGTGACCAGGAGAAGAATGCACGCGGAGGTGGAGGAGGAGACTGGAGGTCGTCATAGCCCAGGGAAGAAAGGAAAGGAACCTGTGGTAGGCGACGATGAATTTAGTTATCAGACAGTCTAAACAGACTCAGAAGACGAAGTAGAAATGTTTGACTCCGACCCTGAAGGACCTGAGCAATAAAAAAAGAAGGCCCGGAAAGAAGAGGGAGTAGCAGAAGGTGAAGAGCCGGAAGCAGGAGAGCAAGGTGATAAGTGAAAGGTGGGGCAGGATGATGAGGGTGAACTTGGCATCACCTCGGCCGTGAAGGGCCGGGGACGTAGAGGCTGCTACAGGGGAGAGGAAGATCAGGTAAAGGGCGAGGATGCTATGGCAGAGGAAGAGGATGATCAGGGGGGAGACAGGAGGCGACCACAGCCAGAAAGTACCGAAGATTTCTGGAGAAGGGGATACAGTATGCTGAGCAAGCATACTGTGAAAATACAAATAAAGATATTAGAAGAATCATCCAACACCTGGAGGAGGAAGCAACCTAGGCTCAATCTGGCTCTGAGATGGATGATTGGGAATATTTACTTCCTGATCCAGGAAACACGAGAGGCATATGACATTGTATAAATAGGCATTACATGTTTATTGGGTAATGAAGAGATTGTTGGCCAAATCCATGGAGCAAGTGGCTGTTGAAATGGCTAAGCTATCTTAGGGAATTCCAAACCTAAGAAGAGAGCTGAAAAACATTCAGATTACAATGATGATGCAGGATAAGAAACTTGATGAAATTCAACAACTGATTGAGAAGAGCAACATGGGCACAAAAGAAGAGGATGGTCAGAAGAAAACCAAAGGAAACATCTGAGGATACGGGTATGAGTGATGCAGTTTTGTTGCGGATAAAAGATAGTTTCTGTTATAGTAAAAAGATAGCTCTAGTACTTGTTTGATTTTATTATGAATAGGAGAAAATGTAATAGTTTATATGAATGTTTTTCTTATTTAGCATGGACAAGAAGAATTAATATTTTTGGTTTTTGGATGGATGTCAAGAACCTAAGGTGGCCAACGGACCTGGTTTCCCCTCGGGGCGGGTTGAGGCCACCATGATTATGTAATGGTTTTAACCTGAAGTAATAGAATAGAATGGATTCTCCTCAGCTTACAAAAAAAAAAAAAAAAAAACTTTTAAAAGAAAATTCAGTCATAGCATTGCCTGTGAAATAAGATGCATTGTCAAACATGATGGAAGTTGGTAGACCAAATATGGTAATAATAAACTGGTCAATAAATTCAATGATGTTTTCAGAATTGGCTACCTTAAGTGGAATTCCTTCCACCCATTTCATGAAGTAATCAGTTGCTGTAAGGATATATCTATGCTGCTTTGAAGAGTGAGGAATGATCTCACCTATTATGTCTAGTCCCCATTGTTCAAGGGGTTGTTCAATGTTGACCAGATGCAATGGTAATGTAGATTTCCTCTACCTTCCAACAATTGTTTGAAAATTTTTATATTTCCTTACATATTCGTGTGCATCTTTGAATAAGGTTGGCCAATAATAGCCAACATGTAGGATTTTATGTGCTGTTGTGTCTCCTCCAAAATGTCCACGAGCTGGTCCATCATGGAGTTCCTACAAAACCTTTTCTGCCTCAGATTTTTCAAGGCATCTAAGTAAAACATAATCATAATTCTTCCTAAAAAAAATATATCTTCGATGATTTCATATTGCTTAGCTTTTATCCTCAAAGCCCTTTTTCTTTTGTAATTGAGTTGCATAAGGGCATATCCATTTTTCAAGGAAAAGATGATATGAACATATTTAGATTTAGTATCGTTGAGGCTTACCTCACCTGTTTGTATATCATCACTTGAATCTTGTAGTGCTGGTAAGTTGGATGCTCCTCCTAGCATTTTTGCAAAAACCTTGGCCTTTAACAATTTTAGTTGGTGTGATCTCAATGTCATATTCTTGCAGTGCTATTACCCAATTTGCTCTTTTCTCACCTACTTCTCTTTGTATTAGTAAATTTATCACTACTGAGAATGGGACTACTATTGGAAATAATACTGAGAGTGGGGGTGAATTAGTATTATCAGATCAATAATTTAATTTTCAAAAATGATTTGTATACACTACTTCAGCTTAATGAACTAGCATGTATACGCAACTGTACTTAATGCAACCAGTGTATATGCAGAGATATTTTGATTTACCCAAATTATCATATATTGAACTTTAACCAGTGTATCAAAAACTCATTAGATAGTGCAGTAAAAGTAGAATAAATCATCACACACAAGCAACACACATGAACACCAAGATATAAGGTGGAAACCCAATGTGGGTGAAAACCACCTACTGCTGTCATATTTGTCTTCTTTTAATAATAAGAAAATTATGTTTACAATTTTTGTATTGGTGCGGTGTTATACCGGTACACAGGCTTCTACCTATAGAAGGCTACAACCTTCTCTTGTTCTCCAGCTTCTACTGGAAGTGAGCTACAACCCCTAGCTCTTGTACTAGTTGATATGTTTACTAGTACGTAGGTGCCGACCTATAGAAGGTTACAACCTTCTCTTTTCTTCCAAGGAACATATTTCATAAATTTTCTGACTGGATCCATGAACAACATCGTTTAATCATCAAATATATCTGCATCAACCAATCTCCTTCACAACTGAATCAATCAATCACTTTGACAACCCATCAATCTGATCTTTCAGAATGCTGTCACCAGAATCCAAGCTAGAACTTAAAACACTGCAATAGCAAACGAAAGCAACTAAAACATATTTTATAAGGTATATGCTACTTCCATGTGTCAAACCTGTGTGTACACGCACTTTTCTCAAAGCCAACCAGCGTATACATTTGCAAATATAGATTCAGAGTTTTGCAGGTATTCTAGACTTTAGTTATACGCAGATCATATCATTTAAAGAATAATATATGCGTCAGTGTTCAGATCTAGAATATACATGAGATTCAACACAAAAGCTAGTACATTTTACACCTTAAGATCCTGATTCATCATTATATCTGATTCCTCATCATTAGCTAAGGTTCATCCTTGGTTAAAATCCAACTGTGCACCATAACCCAATAACCTGCATACTAGATCTCACACTTCATCAGATATTCGATACTTGCACCCATTGGCCTAATGATCTTCTCCTCTTTTTATAGTTTCTAGGCCTTTCTCAATACCATGGACCAAAAGCACTTAGGACCAATAACTTAGTTTTCCAAGGTATACACGCTTTTCCTTTTGTAAGAGTGCATGCATACATATACGCGACTTGTATACATTGAACCCACATGTATACATGGCTTGGCCAATGGTGAACCTGCGTATAACTCTCTTTCTTCAGTCTGTGGAGTTCAATCTGTAACTCTATGTTGTTAACCTGCTGTACTGTGATCTGTCATCTGAGTGAGTTCTTATCAAGGACAACACCCATGTCATAATGCCAACAATCTCCACCTTTGGACTTGATGGCAATACCAAGTCACTCTCCCCCATTTTCATCAAGGGAAAAGGGTCATGCTCCCCCTAAGTACATGTTGAGTTCTCTGATATGCTAAAGTGTACTGATTGAGCTCCTATGATCGAGTCCATACTCCTTGAGCGCAAGAAAGGTCTGTAAAAAGATAACATGACTTTGTACATACATCATCAATGAATTTCCTATCACCAAAGACTCAGACATACATCCATGACTCATCCATCCAACCAAGTGGGGATATACCAATTATTTATACAATAAATTTTACATCATCTGTCCCATGCATAGTGGGGTTACAAATTAGGTCTTTTCATGACATTTACATTAAATGATATACATGAAATATATAACAGAGACCAAATATCTTAATCAAGACCATGATAGTCATTAGTAACTATCATTAGCAACATTTGTCAATCAACATCCATATCAACAACCATGTTCTCCCTCTGAACGTATTCCACCTTAATAAAAAACAACTATGTGAATCTATACCAAGATCTTCTAAGATAATGCCAACAATGTATTATTAGAAGCATATGCTCCCCCTGAACCTGTCCCAGATGTTCACTGTCAGATCTGATCATTTAATATTTAGAAGAGTTACCAAGGCATCATCATCAATCAGATATACATCAAGTTATCAACAACTTATGAGAGCCAACATATTTCCACATGTCATCAACAGATTGTAACCATCATCAAGCAGAGAAGATAATTCACTGAACCATATTAGACTCCTTTCTCTTGAGTCTTGCCCACACTTTTCCTTAAACCAACATATAAGCAACTGTGCTCACAGAAACTAGCATATGTACGTGACTACACTTCATGAAACATGCATATACCGAATTTTCTTACAAAATGGATTTTAATAGCAAGATGATACAACAACTACTCCCAACTTCTGTCTGAGATATTCAAATGTATCTCTGGGCAGTGGTTTGGTGAATATATCAACAACCTGTTCTTTGGAGGGAAAATACTCCAATTTGACCTTTTGTTCAAGCACTTGTTCACATAGAAAACGATATTTGATGGGTATGTGATTGGTCTTGGAGTGCATGACTTGATTCTTTGAAATACTGATGGTGCTTGTATTATCACATAGAATGGAGATGGGTGGAGTACATGTGATCTGAATGTCTTGCACGTTTTGCATCATCCAAAGTAGTTATGTGTAGTAAGATGCAATAGCCACATATTCTTCTTCAGCTGTAGATAATGCAATTGAATTTTGTTTCTTGCTGAACCAAGACATTAACCTGGAACCCATATAGAATGCACCACTGCTAGTGCTTTTTATTTCATCAACGCTTCTTGCCCAATTTGCATCTGTATATACATGAAGTGTAAGATTTGTATCTCTATGATACCATAAACCAAAGTTCTCTATTCCTTGAAGGTATTTGAAAATCCTTTTGACTGGTTGAAGGTATGATTCCTCTGGATTTGCTTGAAATCTTCCAACTATTCCTACTGCATGCATGATGTCCGGTTGGGTACCTGTTAGATAAAGCAGACTGCCAATCATGGATCTATAAGTTGGTTGATGTACTACTGCTGATTCATCATTTGAGTTGAGACTGCATCCTGTTACCGTTGGGGTACATACTGGTATAGAATCTTCCATGTCGTACTTTTTCAAGATTTGTTTGAGATATTTGGTTTCTGACAGAAAAATACCATCTTTATTTTGTTGAACTTGCAGACCAAGAAAATATTTAAACTCACCAAGCAGGGACATTTCAAATTCTTGTTGCATTACTGAAGCAAAATTCTGACTCACGGATTCTTCATTGCTACCAAAAATGATATCATCAACATAAACAACAATTATTATCAATTTATTGTTATCAATCTTTGTATATAGATTGCTATCCGTTGATCCTTTTGAAAAACCTTGTTGGTGGAGATATTTGTCAAGACGGTAATACCAGGCCCTTGGAGTTTGTTTTAGACCATAGAGAGACTTTCTAAGTCTGCATATAAGTTTTGCCTTATTTCCAAGAATGAATCCATCTGGTTGCTCAATATAGAGTTCTTCTTGTAAGTCTCCATTAAGAAAGGTAGATTTTACATCCATTTGGTATACTTTGAATTTCTGAAAACTAGAAAGAGCAAGAAACATTCTTATGGCTTCAAGTCTAGCAATAGGTGAAAAAGTTTCCTCAAAATCTATACCTTCTTGTTGAGCATATCCTTTACAAACAAGTCTGGCTTTGTTTCTAATAACTTCTCCATTAAATTCATTTAGCTTGTTTTTGAATATCCATTTAGTTCCTATGATATTCTTACCATGAGGTCTATGAACTAATTCCCAAGTATTATTCTTTTCAATTCACTCAAGTTCTTCATTCATGGCCTTGACCCAACATTCATCTTTTCATGCTTCATTTACATTTTGAGGTTCGGTGGAAGATAGTAATGCAAGATAGCTTGAAGCTTCTGTAGTAGTTCTTCTTGTCTACACACCTGCCTCTTTCTGTCCTAAAATTTGAGTTTCTGGATGATTTTTTTGAACATACCTGGATGGAGTCTTTTCTTCTACCGTTATCTCTTCTTTTGATGATTCAATGGTTTCTTCTTTAAAATTAGTGTGATTTGATGTGGGAAGATAATCCTCATCTTCTTCATAATCTTCAGTTTTCATCTATTTTGGATTTTTGCATGCTTCATCAACCACAACATCAATACTTTCAATAATTTTCCCAAGTCTTTATTATAACATTTATATCCTTTACTTTGGGAAGAGTAACCAAGAAGAATACTTCATCTACTCTAGGTTCAAACTTACCTAGTTTTTCATCAGTCCTTTTTGTTGAGCACTGGAGAAGGTATGTTATTTTCATTTACTTTTCCATCTTTTCTTTAAAACTCATAACCTCTTTACATCATGAGCTAGGTATATGACAAGAGATTATGATAAAATCTAGAAGATTTATATGCAACGTGAAATAACTAATAATTACCCTTTTTCTATGTAGAAAGAGGAGAAAACAGAGACAAGACAAAGTTAACTACAGTCCCTTTGATGGGGAACCACATTCAAACAAGGCGATCCAAATTGGATCATATCAGCCAGGGAAATGAAAAGGAGATACCAAATTAGTTCAAGAGAACAAGAGGATAACTGAAAACTAACAGTTTGGTGAATCCCTCAGGATCCTTTGATCCTAAGGGATCACTACTTTAACAATTTACTGTATCGTTGATATCTGTGCTCGGTTGTTATAAGAAGGGGCAACACTGTTAGCCGGGGGGACGGATTATTGTTATTTTTATGAAATTCTGCTTTTGTACTTGAAACTTTGATCATTGACTCTCTTTGAAGAGCGATTCACTATAACTCTGTTTGATTTTTTAATATATAAATCTTGTTGCCATTCTATCTTTGATTCTAGAGTAACCTTAACCAGTGTGTCCTTGGAGGCTAAGGGTGTAGCCCTGGTGGATCACTTGCTCCTGTACCATTTGTTAGAGTCGGTCTAGTTATCCCTCCGTCAGAGATCAAAACTCCTTTTTGCATTTCATGTTTAGGTGTCCCATCAAGTTTCGATCAGTTGCATTTCGTTAGGCATGCCATAAATCTGACGGAATGGTTTGTGTCACTCATTCCCCTCGTGCTTGGCACTGCTGGCTCAGGTCTATTCATAAAAATCAAGCCTTGAAAGGTCATTTGTAGCCATGTTTCAATTTCTAGGTCATGACAAGTGTTCTTGGTCATTAGGTCTAGGGTTAAGTCAATTTGGTTTTGCAAAGTCTAATAAAGCCAGCAGGCCAGAGGGAGGTCCTAGATAGGTGGTTATCTCAAAGATTTTTATCATTATACAGATAGATTTGGAATTCTCTTCAAAACTCTGTTTTGAAGATAAGTCGACATTTCATTTTTTGTAATAATTTTCAAAAATTTCAGTTCTTGAATTGTCTAGGCGCAGCCTTGGTCTCCTTTGCCAGATTATATCACAGCTATCCCTGCAAAAAATTGTCAAAGAAAATCATTATTTCAACCAAATTTAAGGAGGAAACCAAAAAGTCAGAAGTCTATTAATCCTAAAAAAGTGTCAAAGACAAAACATTACAAAGTGGGTTATGGACCAACCAAAAATCAAATTGGAGTCTTTATAAATATGTTTCAATGAATTTTCAAATCATGTGCATGCTGAGGGTGGAGAAAATCATTCCAAGTTGAATTTGTGCATTTTGGTGGAGATTGGTTCAACTTTCAAGCGCGCGACCCATACAGGAAGGCGTGCGATGCACTGGGCTCAAATCGCCAGTGTTAATTTACAAGCGCGCGGCACATAGGGAGCGCGCGGCGCACTGGGTAAGGCACGCGGCGCTTACAGTTTGGAGCCCGAAACTAGTTCGGAAATTCATCAAATCACCTCCTCTTCACATAAACTTGTCAGGTAGGCTCGCCTCCATTGCCTTTGCTTTGTTTTTAATGGTGAATGTGATGGGTTCATGAATGATTGCCATGGAGATCAGATTTTGAAAGCCCTCCCTTTGTCAATATAAAAAAGTGTTGTAGGGTTTGAAAACAGTGTGTAACCAAGGTTGTATTTTTCCCCATTTCCCTTTGTTCCTCATTCCCAAATTCACCCATCATACTTCCCCATTAATTCCCTCATTAATCCTACACTACAATCCCTGAAATCCTAATCCCCCACCTCTATAAAAAATGCCTTAATCCTATTTAATATCCCAAAACCATGTTTACGTTTTCCCTTCCTTACCCAATTACATTTTATTTCAAAGTCCCTAATTCCCTGATATTTTCCCTTTCCTAATAGTCCCTTGTGCATTTGTTTTTTCCCCTTGGTCACAACATTGTTAGAACAGTTTATATATCAGCATACATATTGCAGAAATTTTGTTTTCAAAGTCATGTTAGAGATGGATTCAGTTTATGAGCAGGAGTATGACAGTGATTCTACAGCTGAGGGTAATGTGCCACAGAGGTTTCACAAAAGTGGCAAAGGTGGTTAGCATGTCAGGGAGGAGCCTACTTCTTTGGCTCAATTGCAGGCTTGCCCACTTGCAATGGATTGTTTTCAGCGTCGATCATGTTTCCAATACTGTGAGATGATCTCACAAACCCAGCATCATCGTGAACTAGTTCATTTATTTTTTCTACATTTACATGATGGCCGTTTAAACCTCGTCGGAGTAAATTTCACTTTGTCACCAGAGACTATTGCTCAGGGCACCGGGATACCAAATGTAGTAGAGGAATGGAACAAACGCCAATAGTTAGACAAATTCTACTATGAGCCATACAACAAACTTTGGTATATGAGACACATGAGCACAATTTTTCCTTTCAGATTCTTGAGGGATGAGTTTGCACCATTGATGAAACTCATCATTCGGTATTTCAGTTGCGAGGGCAGATTCTCGCGTCTCTATGCGTACCGTGTCCGTTTGTTGATGCATTTCACGAGGGTACGTATGATGAACATTCCGTATTTCATGTGTCGCAACATAGAGAGGATGGTGGCTTTAGTACAAAGGAAGACCCCAGCACAGCAGCATAGAAGTATATATCATTATGCGCTGATCAAGATCATAGTGATACATCAGTTGACACAGCAGGGCATTACTTGGGAGGATTTCATCTTCCGTGACTTCTTCACAGTGCCACAGCCACTTCCTGAGATAGTTCATGATGAGGGAGAGCCTTCACACCAGCCTGAAATTCTTGGGACCAAGCATATAAGTGCTCCATTGTATGTGACATACCAGTGAGGCCACAGGGCCTTATTTGCATCTACACGACGAGTACTATCTTCACCCGAGGTGGAAGGGGTCTCGTTGACTCCATCAGCAGTGCGATTATTATCTCCACATGATGTGGAAGGGGTCTCGCCTTCTTCTTCAGCATAGGTACAGATCCAGGACAGGGGCAAGAGGCCTATGAATGATGAGGGTCCTTCAGGAGGCCGGGACACAGATTTCAATATCATTGATGTTGATGCGAGCTCTCCTAGCTCAGAGCTAAAGGAGATCATCCGGGAGAAAAAGGTTGAGAATGACTCACTATGAAAGAAATTGTAGATGGCTAAGTGGGTGATAAACTACCTGGATCAGCATAACAAATAGCTAGAGGATGAACATACACTTTATGAGCTGCGCCAAATCCATGAGGATCGAGAATTGGCCCGAAAGAGACCCAGTGATATGACACCGATTGATCGAGAGTCTATGCTCATCCATGTTAACACTCATCTAGAGAAATTGTTGGCAAAGGCCAATAGAGACAAAGACATGCTTCGTCATATGAAAAATCATTATTGGGCTCGTATGCATGTTTGCAAAGCAAAAATGAAGATTCTAAAGAGGCGGTTGAGCAAAGCACTAAAACGGCGGAAAAAGCCTGATCCACTCCAGATTTTGGCTGAGGCTTCATTGTTGGGGTACAATACATGATGGAGGGTCTTCACTCCGAATTTGAGCAAATCTGGAGAAATTTTTGTCATTTTGAAAAATTTTGTCCTAAAAACAGGTTTTTTGGCTCAACGCGTAGCGTATCAACGCGCTCACTTTTGATGGGGACACTTTCTGAAGGAAAACTTTATATTTTTGGGTTTGTCATGGTAAGTTATGCATTCTCAGCTATTTCCAAAGCATTTCATCAAGTTATGGATGATCAGAAGGGCCAAAAACACCATGAAAATCACCTTTCTGCCACCTTTTGCACCAGCAGGAAGTACTTCTGGGAGAATGACATTGGGAGGGGGCAAATGAGCTCCAAATTGAGAAATTCCACTTGGGATGGATAACAGACATCTCGGGCTTTCCAACCAGCTATTGTGAGCTTGATTGGGATTTCGGGAAGTGCCCCAAAAGCAGGCTGAAAGGCGTGAAGCGCATAGAGCTCAGGCGCGCGGCGCATAGAGATTTTTGGCCAATTTTTCATCTTTCAGCTCAAAAATTTGGCCAGTTTGACTAGTTTTGATTTGTGATGTAATTTTTGAATTCTCTTGATGTAATTGATTGAAAATGATGTAATTTTGACACTTATTTACTTGTTCTAGAAGATTCATTCACCAAAGAGTGAAAATTTAATGAATGAATTGGTTTCCTACCTTATAGAGGCAAGTTGTTTTGATTGCCTAGATTGTAGTGATTTGTTTAGAGTTGGTTGAAACAGCTCCTAGGATGATGAGCTCGACCCCTAGAGGCAAGGGAATGGGTTGGCTTTCCTATATTATGTATTTTCTAAGTCATTTTTAGGGTTGGACTCTTGGGAAAAGCTTGACACTCTATTGTACATATTTTATTTGCATTTTTGGCAAAGGAAAGACCAGGGTTTTGCAACACTGTTTTGGATTCATGTGGCTTTATGTGTTGATGGTGTGCTTCTTTCAGTATTTTTAAGTTGTTTATGTGTACCAATTACCTTCTCTTATCTTCTGCAATTGAACAAATGAAGTGTTAAGGTAGAATCCATAATTTGTTATGCTCTGCCTTTAAATTTGTTTGATTTTCCATGTTTTCATCTGTTTATGGAGAATCCTTGAAAGTTTCTTGCTCTCCTTAACTTCTCACCAGTAAGATCTAGCCATTAATTCTCTTTAAAAGCATTACGACAATCGCCTACCTTGCCCCAAGTAGACCTCTGCAAAAACTGTGTCTCATCCCCACACCCAAAATTGCCTTTCCCGTAGATTCAACAAAACTCCAAAAAATCAATTTCAAACTCCTTATACTTCATACCTAGCCTAAAATTAATTACCAATTTAGTCATCTCGAGCCTCATTGATCACCTTTTGCCAAGATTGACACAGAGACAGCCCTCTCTTGTCCTCGTAGGGCTAGCTACGAGGCTGAGCGTGGTTTGATGTAGCCTTGAGTTTTACCTTATTTCAGCCTAAGGTAGATTTGAGCGCTAACAAAATGTTCACTGCCTTCATCGTTGTCTTGGACCAACACCATAGCAATAGTGCTAGGGGTTGCAGCTAGGTAAAGGAAGTAATCTCAATAATAGTCCAGTGGATACAACAAAGGAGTATTTATGAAGATGGCCTTAAGATCATTGAAAGATTTTTGGGCCACCTCGTTCCACACAAAGGGTGTTCCTTATTTGAGCAAGTAGGTAAATCCTGTGGCTAACCCAACGTAGTTGGGTATAAAATGCTGGAGAAAGTTGGCCATTCCTTGTAGGCTCTAGAGTTGGTGCAGTGAAGATGGAGGGGGTAAATTTACAATGGCCTCGACTTTTAGCGGACCCAAGTGAATACAGTCCTTGGAAATGATGAAGCTGAGGATTTGTCCTGATTCCACGTAGAAAACACATTTGTGTGGATTCGACCGAATGTTATAGTGTCTATAGCGTAGAAAAATCTGTCGAAGATGGTCTGGGTGATCTTGGTGCTTACGAGAATGATCAGGAAGGTCATCCAAGTAAGGCTGGACAATGTTGCGAATATCATGAAATGCATAGGACATTGGCCATTGACATAGGACATTGGCCATTGGCATAGGACATTGGCTAGCATTTTTGAGGCTAAAAGGGTGCTTCTTGTACGCGAAGGTACCCCATGGGTAGATAAAGGTTGTCTTTTCTTGGTCGGTTGGTGTGATATTAATTTGGTTATAATCAGAAAAACCATCCATAAAGGAAAAGATATCGCTCCTGACACATTCATCAATGATTTGATCAATGAAGGGAGTAGGATAGTTGTCTATAGGAAAGGCATGATTAAGATCTCGATAATCCACGTAAACGCGGATCGTGCCTTGTTTTTTACTCATCGGGACAATATTGGACACCTAGTCTATAAGGGGGATGGGATAAATGAACCTAGCTTTGAGAAGCTTTTCGACTTCACCCTTAATAGCAGCGGCCTTCCTAGGGTGCACCGGCGAAGCCGTTGGAAAATGGGTTTCGCATGCAGATATGTTGGCATTTCGTGCACCACAGTGCTAGGATTGATGCCAGGCATTTTTTCATAAGACCATGCAAACACATCACAGAATTCCTGAAATAGACGAGTATATGTATTGATCTCATCCGGAGAACAAGATACCCCAATATGAAAATGTTCAATGATACTGGGTTTGATAGAAATGTCAATCGACATCATTTGGGTAATATTACCTAGATTTCCTTCCGACCATACTTCATGAGTAATGGTAGGTGGTGGAAATGGAGAAGAGGACCCTTTGAAAGTGGTAGAAATAACCATCGGGTGAGGAAAGAACGAGGAGCGATGATGAGTATCAATCCAGTGGTTCCTCAAGAGACATGATTTCCATGATACCTTCATCAATGAGGAAGGTCTCGGCTAAGGGATCAGATGATTCCAAAGTGCCAAGTCACAGAGATTGAGAGTACATATCGAGAGAGGTCTTCACCATATGGGAATCAGATGATGCAAAGTTCGATTCCGAAACAATTTCCATGTAATTGACTTCGGTGAGACTAAGCGGCATAACCTCATCGCAAGTATCAACAAGATTTAGTGCAGGTATGATTCAGGGATTAGATTTGATTGAGATCATGTTGACAGAGGCAACATGAGGAGGTGGGAGTGGAAAAATTCCCATTAAGGAAGAATCTTTGAAGAGACCTGCCCCCACACTCTCATAGGGAACACTAGAGTGCTTGATGTATGGAACATTGCCATCCGAGGAGGATGAGGAAAATAAAGATAGATGATCGATGGTGACAATCTTCCCGTGATGGGGAAATGGATCACACGAAACAAAGAGGAAGCCACGACATGCATGGCATGAGTCCAACTTTGGCTGAGTAGAAGATTATAAATGAGATTGGCATCAAAAATCTCTACTTCGACTTTCATTGTCTTGCCTTCCAGGGTGATGGCATGATTAGGTAAGACACCAAAGGGTCGCACATCATGCCCATCGAAAGCTTCCAAAGTGTTCGGAGACTAGTTCAGTGCAAGGTAACCAATAGCCTTCCAACATGCAGTTGACATGATGCAGGTGGAGGCACCTTCATCAATGATAGTGTAGTGGATGGTCTTCTTGTTAATGATTACTTGAATAAGGAAGGCAATTTGATGAGGGAGTCATGGAACATGGTTCTCCAGATCAAAATAGATCAAATTAGAATTGGTGGGATTGATGGCCCCGATAGTTGACTACAAATATTTCTGTTGCGATGGGTAGCTTTGGAGTACCTCGAGAGCCGACATGGATGACGACGCCTGAGCCAAATCCTCAACAATATTATAGTGTTGAGTGGCTCGGGTAGAGGGATTATACGAGGATTTCCATAGCACACCTCGAGAGGGTGGCTGCATAGCGGAATCAAGGTTAGGGCGCTCAATTTGCAGAGGGCCAAAATTCGAGGTAGAAGAAGAAGGTGTAGGTTCTTTTTCTTTCCCAACTGCTGGAGCCGGAGTTTGATAGTCTTTTGATCAGGTGGCCACATTAATGGGCATGCTCATCATGAACACTTGATGATCCGATAACGAAAAAGGTATTATAGACTATGTGTGAATTCACTTATGTTACTTAGTGCAACAGATCGAAAAGATTGTGAAAAACATAAACACATAAACAAATTGAAAACATATTCAAACACATCGACATAGAAAAATTTAATAAAGGAGTTCACCAGACTTGCTGGCTATGTCTCTTGGTCCTTTAGCTTCCAGTGTTGACAGCTTTATTTTGTCTTCAAAATGCTGTTACAGGTATGGGCTCCAAAATAGAGTCTCAAATGAGAAAATGGACCTCACCACTGCGTTCAGCTTGAAATTTCAAGTCAAACGAGTATAAACTTGCCCATATTTAGCCACTGTGACCTCGAGACCCCCTGGAATGACCAAAATGACCTCTGCTTGCTGCAAAACCACATGTGCCTGCAACAAAACCACTTATCTGCAACGAAAACTGCTTTGGAATACATGTTGGTGGTTAGGTTGGTTTGGAACCTACATAAGGTTAAATACAATTGGGAGGCTTTGGTTACCAAGCTCCACTGCTTAGTTTATTGGCTAGCAGACTTGTGCGAAGATGTTGTATATATATATATATATATATATATATATATATATATATATATTGGAGGGGTTGGAGGTTTGAAACCTCCACCCTACCCTTCCACCGTTATTTGTGCTATATATGTCGAAACATATATTATATGCATTGTATGTTGATATGTGGTGTGCTATGGTTAAGGTTATGGTGCCATGTAATGTTAGTGGTTTGGCGGTTATGATATAGTAATAAATGTTAAAGGGTCCGGCAGGTGTGGGGTTGACCTTGACTGTTTGGCCCTTTTCGGGCAGCAAATCCTATTCACCATAAATATAACATCTGCACCTTCCTAAACAAGCAAAAACATAGTTCAATCGATGAGCAAAATCCGGTGAAAACTTAGCCTTTCCGGGAGGTCAGGGGTTTGATCCTCCCTGACCCCCAAATTTTGGGATTTCATGCCAACATTGGGAAAATCTAGGCTGCCATGTGTCAACATCAGATAGGCCCGTATGAACCAATCAAATCATGACACATCACCAACCTTGATGACATCACCCTAGACATATGGTGAATTCTTGGGATGACACGTGTCCTACTGACATCACCCTATGTTGACCATTGACCTTTGACTTTGATTGTTTTCCTTTCCTCATTTTGCCTTAGTTTGCCTTGAAACTTTGACTGGCTTTAACTTATTCATCCGCACTCGGATTTATGAATCATTCACACCGTTGGAATCGTATTGACGAGCACTTTTATTGGATTCAACTTTCAACTGAATTTGAAGACTTTGATCAAGAGGAGAAACTGAATCCATTTTGGATCACTCCTTCCAACTGGAAGATTTTAGACCACCAAAGGTTGGTTTTAGTTGTCGATTAAGTGAGGATAAACTTCCTTCACTTTTTCAATCTCTATCCATCGTTCTCTAGTTGGATTTGTACCTTTGCTTCCAACTCGAAGATACTCAACATTTCCCCGTCTTGAAGTTCTTATCCTCCTGTCAAGAACTGTATCCTCCTGTAGCTCATTGAGATACTTGGGCAAAAGATCTTCAATGGAAGGTAGCTGACCTTTCTCTTTGGGATATTCAATAAACGAAGGCTCATACAATCACAATTTTCCAACATTTACGACAGAATAGATCCACATATAAGCTGGTAGATCTAGGAGGAAAGCATTTTCACCAATTTTATCAAGTATTTTTAAGGGACCATATCTAATTGATTTCAACTTCTTACCTTCCCCTTGTAGTCTTTCTTTGCTGATGTACAACCAGACTTGATCACCAACTTGAAAAGTATGCTCAACTTGATGCTTGTCATGCCTTGCCTTATACTTTTCTTGGCTCCTTTCCAGTTGTTCTTGCATTGAATGGTGAATTTCCTGGATTTGTTCAATGAACTTGGTTTCTTTGTCCACATCACTATGTCCATCAACTACTATGTCTTTACCAAAGAAAAAATCCAAGGGAGACATTGGTATAAAACCAAAACAAGTGTCAAAACGAGATCTCTGAGTAGAAGAATGTTTTGCATGGTTGTAAGCATGCTTCACATAACACAAATGATCATCCCAAAGTTTGGGATGCTTGCTGCAATATCCTCGAAGCAACTGTATCACTGTCCTATTGACCACTTCTGTCTAACCATGTATTTGCAGATGAAATGTCATGCTCTTCTTTAATTTTGTGTCCATTAACTCCCATAGACTTGACCACAATTTCCCAACAAATCGAGAATCTTGATCATATACGATAGAAGTGGGTAACCCAAAATGAACCCATACATTTTGAAAGAACAACTTTGTAGTTTGTTCAGCTGTGGTCTGTTTATTACATGGTTTCAAAATACACATCTTATTGAACCTATCCACAACTACATACAAATAATCATGATCCTTTCTAGACTTTGGAAATCCCCCAACAAAATCCATGGAAACACTTTCCCAAGGATGAGAAGGAATTGGCAGTGGAGTATACAAGCCTAATTTTCTACTACTTGGCTTGCTTGTAGCACACGTAGTACATCCTTTCATATATCTAGAAACGGTCTCATTCATTCGTGGCCAATAGTAGAATCTTTGTAATTGTGTAACTATTTCACTTACCCCCAAATGACCTGATATGAAAGAAGTATGTGTTTCTTGAATTATATTAACTCTTTCTGTTTGTGGAATGCATAGCTTTCCTAAATGATATAAGAGTTTGTCCTTTATGTAATAATCCAATTCTTCTACCTGCTTGCGATGACTTAAAGTTGCATATATGTCCTTAAAATCTGTGTCTTGAGCATATTGTTCAATGTCACTTTCATAAATTATTGAATTATGCTTAAGTATTGTGGATGCATTTATGATTGGTCCGGATAACATGTCTGTAACCTTATTATGTATGCCCTTCTTATATCTGATAACATGATGAAATTGATGTAGAAAACCCATCCACCTGTAATGTCGTGATGGTTGCAATTTTGTTTGTGAGTGTGAATATTGGAGTGGTTGATGATCTATGTGTATGATTGTTTCTTTACCCATTATGTAATTTTTCCACATTTTAATACTCTGAACTAATGCATATATTTCCTTATCATATGTAGGATAGTTAACTACTGCTGATGTGAATGTCTCATAATGAAATCATATAGGATTTCTATGTTGCATCAACACTACCCCCATGGCATATTCACTTGCATCTGGCAGTGCTAGTATTGGCACTGTACTGATCCTTTATTTCAATGTGTCAAATGTTTTATATTGTTTGCCTCCCCACTAAAACACCTATTTCACACTTGTCAAAGCATGTAAAGGAGCTGCAATCAAAGAAAAGTTAGCAATAAACCTTCTCGAATAATGTGCTGACCCTAAGAAACTTCTAACTTCTATAACAGTATTGGGTTTAGGCCAATTTACAATAACTTTGACCTTTGAGGGAACTATCTTCAATTCACCACCCCTACAATATAATCCAAATAACTCAAAGATGTTCTGCCAAATTCACATTTTGACAATTTTACATAGATATTTTCTCTTTTCAAAACATCTAAAACCTGCTTTACATGTTCATCCCATGTTCTACTGAAAACAAGAATATCATCTAAATAGACTATTACAAAATCGTCAATGAATGGCCTAAATACATCATTCATGACTCACATGAATCAGTAGCTGGAGCGTTAGTTAAGCCAAAAGGAATAACCATCCATTCATAGAGTCCTTGCTTTGTTTTGAAAGCAGTCTTCCATACATCCTGTTCTACCACTCTGATCTGATGGTAGCCGGTTCGCAAGTCCAATTTAGAGAAGTAAACTACATCTTTTAACTGATCTAACAAATCATCAATACAAGGAAGAGGATAATGATTCTTTATTGTTATTTTATTAAATGCTCTAAAATCAATGCACATTCTCCATGAACTGTCTTTCGTTCCCACTAACACAATAGGTGATCCACACGGTGATGTGCTTGGTCGAATAAACCCTTAATTGAGTAACTCAATACCTGCTTCTTTATCTCTGCATTCTCTAGGGTTGATAACCTGTACATTCCAATGTTAGGTAATGGAGCATCTTGCTGCAAATAAATCTCATGTTGTATCTCTCGCTTGGGTGGAAGCCCTTTAGGCTCTTGAAACAAAATATTATAATTGGAAACAACTTTAACAAGATCTACTTTCTGTTTAGGATTACGAACATGGAAAGCATCAGATTTATCAATATCCTTTGCTTTTACAATCATAAGTAAAAATTGCTTACTTGCATTTGCAATTCTTTTCATCTGTCTAGAATTTATGAGAGAGAAGTTATCTTTGAGTTTATAAGCCCTTACAATATATTCAATTCCATCCTTAGTGAGTTCATATTTATTTTCATTTTGATAGAAGATAGCATTTCTATTGTACATGTATGGACTTCCTAATATAATTCCACATATATCCAATGGGACTATGTCTAACTCAACCTCATCTACAAACTTTGACCTAATAGAAAAATGAAGTTTACATTGTTTTGTAACCTGTAGCTTAGTTTTATCACACACCCAACCTAATGGTTATGGATTTTTATGAGGTTTGGTTTCTAGACCCAACTTATTTACAATTGCTTCAAAAATCAAATTAACTTGTGACCCACTATAAAATAAAGTATCAATTTTAGTATGCTTGGACATGACTCTTATGTGAAATAGCTCATTTATTTCCTCTCATCATTATCATTATCAACAAAATGTGAATAAGTACTTGTAGATGCTTTAGAATCTTTACCTTTTATACCTGTAGTTGTAACCGTTGTCTCGTCACTTTAATTTTATCCCAAGTGCTTTTGAATAGCAACAACATTCTTTCGCTCTTTACTCCCAAACCTTTTAGGCTTCAATTCTGGATGTAATGGCCAACAGTGTGCCTCATTGTGTCCTTCCTTCTTACAATGCGTGCATGAGGGTTTATCTTTCTTCACATTTTTTTCTTTCTTCTCCTTCCACTTAAGTTTCTTCTTGCCTTTATTCTTGCTTTCAATAGCTTTGGATGATTTCCCAACATCATGGGTTACATTTTTACCTCTAGCCTCTAGATGAGTTGCTTGAACTGATACATCATCTAAGCTAGTTGGATTAGACATAAGTATAGTATGCCTGAAAAAACTATGAAGACCATCTATGTATTTTAACAATGTCTCTAGTAAGTCCAATGATATACCTAATGTTAAAGCTATCTTGCGGAATTCCTAAGTATAACTTTGAACACTTTGACCTTTTGACTGACGAGGTGTTTTCCAACTCATCATTGCTTGTTGCATATAGCCAATGGATAAAATTTCTTTTTAATAGTAGAAACAAATTCATTCCAAGTTGAAATGATTTTACCATGCTTTTTGAGATCTGCTTGTGTCTTGCCTTCCAACCATACAAGTGCGGTTCCTCCAAGTCGAACTCTAGCAAGTTGGATCTTCTTCCTTTCTGAAACAAATTTCTGCACCCTACAATACACTTAAATTTGTCTTAATTATCAAGATTTTCTATGTTAAGTTCTCCATCATAAATCGAGAAATCAAATTTTACATCTAATTTGATCAAAGAGGATTTCTTATTTTTCGTTTTAGAAGGACTATATTTATGAGAAGAAGAGGATGATGATGACTATGACGGTGATGAGGGAGGAGATGGTGGAGGAAGCATTTCTCCCTTTCCCTTATCTTCTTTGTCTTTAGGTGATGAAGTACCTGAACCTTTCCTCTTTTTAAACTCATTATACATCTCTTCCACCATTGCATGTATCATCATGAAACTATCTAAGAATTGAGATTCTAACCCAAGTGGGTTTTTTTCCACCATTCTTCTTTGAGAAAAGACCCTTTCAATTTGTGGATTTGCTCCAACAAGCTCTCCTTCTCCTCATTTGAGCCTCAATCTAGTAACAATTCAAATCTTCACACAAAATTGTCAAACCTTAAAAACCTTGCTGCTTTGATACCACTTGATCTATTAATGAAAAAGGTATTATAGGCTATGTGTGAATTCGCTTATTTTACTTAGTGCAACAAATCGAAAAGATTGAGAATAACATAAACACCTAAACAAATTGAAAACATATTCAAACACAACAACACAACAAAATATAATAAAGGAGTTCACCAGACTTCCTGGATACGTCTCCTAGTCCTTTAGCTTCTAGTGCTGACCACTTTATTTTGTTTTCAAAATGTTGTTACAGGTATGAGCTCGAAAATAGAGTCTCAAAAGAGAAAATGGACATCACCACTGCATTCAACATGAAATTTTGAGTCAAACGAGTATAAACTTGCCCATATTTGGTCACAGTGACCTCTAGACCCCCTGGAATGAGCAAAACCACCTATGTCTGCTGCAAAACCACCTCTACCTGCAAGAAAACCACTTCTTTGAAAAAAAAACCACTTTGGAATGCGCGTTGGTAGTTAGGTTGGTTCGACACCTTCATAAGGTTAAATACAGTTGGGAGGCTTTGGTTACCAAGCTCCACCGCTTGGTCTATTGGCTAGCAGACTTGTGTGAAGACATTGTGTATATATATTTTGGAGGGGTCGGAGGTTCGAAACCTCTACCCTACCCTTCCACCATTGGTTGCGTTATATATGTCGAAACATATATTATATGCATGGTATGTTGATATGTGATGCACTATGGTTAAGGTTACGGTGCCATGTAATGTTAACGGTCTGGCGGTTATGATATTGTTATAAATGTTAAGGGTCGGACGGTTGTGGGGTTGACCCCAACTGTCCGGCCCTTTTCCGGCAGCAAATCCTGTTCACCATATATATAATATCTGCACCTTCCTAAAAAAGCGGCAACATAGCTCAAGTAGTTAGCACAATCCAACGAAAACTTAGCCTTTTCGGGAGGTCAGGGGTTCGATTCTCCCTGACCCCCAAATTTTGGGATTTCATGCCAACATTGGGAAAATCTGGGGTGCCACGTGTCAGCACCGAATTGGCCCGTATCAACCAATCAGATCATGACACATCACCAACCTTGATGAAGTCACCCTGGACATATGGTACATTCCCAGAATGACACCTATCTTGGTAATATCACCCTGCGTTGACCATTGACCTTTGACTTTGACTTTAACTTTTCCTCATTTTTCCCTAGTTTGCCTTGAAACTTTTATTGGATTTGACTTCTTCATGAAAACTCGGATTTATGCATCATTCACACCATTGGAATCGTATTGCTGAGCATTTAGATTTCATTTAACTTTAAACTAAATTTGAAGACTTTAATCTAGAGGAAAAACTGAATCCATTTTGGATCACTTTAGATCCAGAGGAAGTAGATTGGTATTGGTCTACCATTTGAGTTTGTTGAGACGAAAATGGCTCTTTAAGGATAGCAAGGGTCCCTTTGAGCAAGCAAATAACTTTGGATCATCGATGACAATCCTTAGTGTAGTGATCCTCCTTGTAAATGAGGCAGGGATACTTGGGTTTCCATTGTGAAGATTTGCCAGCAGACGATTTGGGAGGACCATGTTTTAGGGCATCGACTTTGGCTTTGGCTTTGCCTTTTTTTTTCCTTTCGAGGAATTTTCCATTGTGGTATACTGAAAAATGTGGAATTATGAGGTTTTATCAGGGCCAGACGGATTTTGAGATGAACTATTAGTAACAGCATTTGAGACCGACTTCTGTTTGGAAGAAGTTTTAGTAGGGGTCTGGGATACTTAACCAATAACTCCATCAACGGGAGGAACAACTGGTGACTTTGATGTTGCGGGATTGGATGATGGCCATGGAGGATTGGGTAACAACTTGTATAAGGTGCCAGACTTAGAGTAGACTAGATCACGGGCAATGGCTTACTCTTCAGTGACACATCCACCTATAGTTATATTATGAGCAATTGGGGCTATGAATGATTTGGTAAATTGTTCAGTGAGTAATTGATTAGCTATCTCGAATTTGATAAGGTGACATCTACGTCCATTCATGGATATGATCAGAGATGTGTGTCACAATGTCTTTCCTAAGTGATTTGAGCAAATAGGTTTAAGTTTCATAACAAACCGACAGCTAAAAATTCATGAGGAAATCCATGGCTAGCGAATTGAAGTCATGGAAAGTAATTTGAGGTAGCTTGATGTACCATTTTGCTGAGGCACCTGTGAGGGTTCGTTGGAAAAGACAAAGATGAATGGAATCGTTCACGTACAAGTTTGACGAGCACCAGAGGTGATATGTCATCACATGGGCCTGCGGATCTTCTTTAGCTTTTCCATTGAACTTTGGTCAATCACTTGGCATCTTGGACGGTACCAGAGGCTAGTATGGCGAATGAAGGATCAGATCATTCATAAGGCATGATACATCTGGCAACTCAAGTGTAGCCAAGAAAAGTAATTGAATGTTAAAAGGGATGGGAGGTCGATACGAAGGCCCATAGGGAGGAGCCCATCCTTGGTAGTAAGGATTTTGGCCCCACAGTGGGGGATTTTGGCCATATGGCATCTCACATTGCCCCCATTGTGGATTACCTTGACCATAGGGAGGATTCTGACCTTGAATACCTTGAAACTATCCAGGCACATGTTGTTGATAGGCAACGTATTAGTTAAAAGGATGTTGAGCTTGTTGACCTTAGACATATGGATATGGCACCTGTTGTCCTGGAACATAAGGCTGTTGAGTCTGTTGTCCCTGAACAAGAGGGTTTTGGACCTACAATCCTTGGGCATAAGGTTGATACATTTGTTGCCCTTGGCCGATAGGGTTCTTAACCTATTGACCTAGGATAAGAGGATTATGGGCCTGCTGCTGCAAGACTTGACCTTGACCCTGCCCTTGCAAGGTTTGACCTTGTTGATATGTATAAAAGGGTTGTTTCTGCCTTGGTTGGGTTTTCTGTTGTAAGGGTTGACCTTGCGGTTGCAAAATTTGTCCCTGGGTTTGTAGGGGTTGCCCCTGCAAGGGTATAGGTTGAGAGGTATGTGGAGCATATGCATTTGATGCTGTGCGACCTCTGCAACTGTTGTAAGTATTGACCTTGCGGTTGTTGCAGGTGACCTTGCTACGGGATAAATTGCCCTTGTTGTTGCACAGAGAGCCCTTGCCACAAGAAAGGTTGCCCTTGCGGTAACAAAGGCTTCCCTGGTTGTTGTAAAGGCTATCCTTGTTATTGCAAGGGTACTTGAACAGTGCCAAGGAAATTACCGAACTGAATCTAGACATAGCCCAGCTAAATGTACTGCGTAGATTGGAGGGTGTAAGGTTGATTAACCAATCCTTGAGAACCTTTTGGAATGTAAGGATTTTGATATTGGATCTGAGCCCCACAGGGTTGCTGATCCTGAACATTTCACGATCCAGATGGACCAACAAGACTTTGAACTTGTTCGTACTGGACATTGCTTGATCGAGTAGGGTCAGTAGGGTTATAAATAATACCATAAGAGGGATGGTTTATACCAAGCATGTGAGCTTGTGAGCCCCTGACATTAGTGGCACCTGACACCATAGAGACATTTAGATTCTTCCCCCCGGGCGGTGGCACAATTTTTCCACTGACTAATGGGATAGAAGAATTGACGGAAAAAATCTTCGAAACTGCTGGTTGTGACTGACTTGTAACATGGATTGATGATACAAGACTCTTCGAAATGGTGGGTTGCACCGGGACTGAAGTAACAACAGGTTGCGGAAGTCATGTTCATGATGAACGGACCTGATGTAGGCCTAATACCTGATGCCCAAACATGATTATGGTAGAGAGATGAGGCACTAGGTGTGCCTGAAGCTAAGTTCCCCAAAGACACATAGACGAGTGGCAAGTTGGTGGGAATACCTTCCGAATAAGGGAAACCCTTGGGAGGGAACTGCAATTGCAATTATTCCCTCTCAACAGTGTGGAGTAGAAACTTCAAACTCATCCAAAGAAGTGACTGGAGCATCACATTCGGGTTCCATGTTTGAAAACAAATGATGACGAATGGCCAAATGTGTACTAGGGGATAGTTCCAAAGGAACACCCGACTAGTCGTACGGACTATTGGTGCTTATGAGAATGGGCAGGAAGGTCATCCAAGTAAGGTTGGACAATGTTACGAATATCATGAAATGCAAACGACATTGCCCGTTGAAATGTGGCTCCAGCATTTTTGAGGCCGAAAGGGAGCTTCTTGTATGCGAAGGTACCCCATGGGTAGATAAAGGCTATCTTTTCTTGGTTGGTCGATGCGATATTAATCTAGTTATAACCAGAAAAATCGTCCATAAAGGAAAATATATCGCTCCCGACACATTCATTAATGATTTGATCAATGAAGGGAGTAGGATAGTTGTCTTTAGGAAAGGCATGATTAAGATATCGATAATCCACAAAAACGCAGATCGTGCCTTGTTTTTTAGTCACCGAGGTAATATTTGACACCCAGTCTCTAAGGGGGGTGGGATAAATGAACCCAACTTTGAGAAGCTTTTTGACTTCACCCTTAACATCAGCGGCCTTCCTAGGGTGCACCGGGTGAAGCCGTTGGCGAACGATCTTCGCATGCGGATACGTTGGTATTTCACGAACCACAATGCTAGGATCGATGCCAGACATTTCTTTGTAAGACCATGCAAACACATCACAAAATTCCTGAAATAGACGAGTATATGTATTGATCTCATCCAGAGAACAAGATACCCCAATATAAACATGTTCAATGATACCAGGTTTGATAGAAATGTCAATCGACATTGTTTGGGTAATATTACCCAGGTTTCCTTCCGATACTTCATGAGTAAAGGTAGCTGGCAGAAATGGAGAAGAGGACTCTTCGAAAGCGGTAGACATAACTGCTGGGCAAGGCAAGAACAAGGAGCGATGTTGAGTATCAATCCATGGCGGTTCCTAAGGAGACATGATTTCCATGATACCTTCAACAATGAAGAAGGTCTCCACTAAGGGATTAGATGATTCCAAAGTGCTAAGCCATGGGGATTGAGAGTACATATCGAGAGAGGTCTTTGTCATATGGGAATCAGAGGATGCAGAGTTCGAGGCAGAAACAATTTCAACGTAATTAACTTTGGTGGGACTAAGTGGCATAACCTCACCCCAAGTATCAACAAGATCTGGTGCAAGTATGACCCAAGGATCAGATTTGATCGAGATCATGTTGACAGAGGCAACATGAGGAGGCAGGAGTGGAAAAATTGCCATTAAGGCAGAATCTTTAAAGAGACTTGCCCCCACAATCTCATAGGGAGCACCAAAGTGCTTGACGTATGGAACATTGCCATCTGAGGAGGAAGAGGGAAAGTAGGACAGTTGATCAATGGTGACAATCTTGCCATGATGGGGAAAATGGATCACACGAAACAAAGAGAAGGCCACGACATGCATGGCATGAGTCCAACTTCGACTGAGTAGAAGATTATAATTGAAATTTTCATCAACAATCTCTACTTCGACTTGCATTGTCTTGCCTTCCAGGGTGATGGCAAGGTTAGGTAAGACATTGAAGGGTCATGAATCGTGCCCATCAAAATCTTCCAAAGTGATTGGAGACTCATTCAGTGTAGTGTAAACAATAGCCTTCCAACATGAAGTTGACATGATGCAGGTGGAGGCACCTTCATCAATGACAGTGTGGTGGATGGTCTTATTTTTAATGATTACCTGAATAAGGAAGGAAATCTGATGAGGGAGTTGTGGAACATGGCTCTCCAAATCGAAACATATCAAATTAGAATTGGTGGGATCGATGCCCCTGATAGTTGAGAACAAAGATTTCCGCTGCGATGGGTAGCTTTGGAGTACCTCGAGAGCCGACATGGCTGAAGGTGCCCGAGCCAAATCCTCAACAATATTGTAGTGCTAAGCAACTCGAGCATTGGGATTATATGAGGATTTCTGCAGCACACCTCGAGAGGGTGGCCGCATAGTGGAATCAATGTTAGGGGGCTTGGTTTGCAGAGGGCTAGCACTTGGGGTAGAAGAAGAAGGTGCAACTTCGTTTTCTTTCCCAGCTGCTGAAGTTGGAGTTTGATAATCTTTTGATGGGGTAGCCAGATTAATGGGCGTGCTCATCATGAACACTTGATGATCTGTTAATGAAAAAGGTATTAAAGACTATGTGTGAATTCGCTTATGCTACTTAGTGCAACAGATCGAAAATATTACGAATAACATAAATACGTAAACAAATTGAAAACAGATTCAAACACATCAATGTAGAAAAATTTAATAAAGGAGTTCACTAGACTTCCTCGCTACGTCTCCTAGTCCTTTAGCTTCCAGTGCTGACTGCTCTATTTTTTCTTCAAAATGTTGTTGCAGGTATGAGCTCAAAAGGGAAAATGGACCTGACCACTGCGTTTAGGTTGAAATTTCAGGTCAAACGAGTATAAAATTTCCCATATTTGGCCACTGTGACCTCTAGACCCCCTAGAATGAGCAAAACCACCTTTTCTTGCTGCAAAACTGCCTTTGCCTGCAAGAAAACCACTTCTCTGCAACGAAAACTGCTTTGGAATGCACGTTGGTAGTTAGGTTTGTTCATCACCTGCATAAGGTTAAATACAGTTGGGAGGCTTTGGTTACCAAGCTCCACCACTTGGTCTATGGGCTAGCAGACTTGTGCAAAGATGTTCTATATATATATTTTCGAGGGGTTGGAGGTTCA
The DNA here is from genome assembly GCA_000404065.3 of Pinus taeda. Lineage (NCBI taxonomy): Eukaryota > Viridiplantae > Streptophyta > Pinopsida > Pinales > Pinaceae > Pinus > Pinus taeda. The sequence continues at coordinate 101,191 of APFE030905799.1, read as the reverse complement.
AAACCTCCGCCCTACCTTTCCACCATTGGTTGTGTTATATATGTCGAAAAAGATATTATATGCATTGTATGATGATATGTTGTGCACTATGGTTAAGGTTATGGTGCCATGTAATGTTAACAGTCTAACGGTTATGATATAGTAATAAATGTTAAGAGTCTGGCAGTTGTGGGGTTGACCCCGACTTTCCGGCCCTTTTCTGGTAGCAAATCCTATTCACCATAAATATAGTATCTGCACCTTCGTAAACAAGCAACAACACAGCTCAACCAATGAGCACAATCCAGCGAAAACTTAGCCTTTCTGGGAGGTCAGTGGTTCGATCCTCCCTAACCCCCAAATTTTGCGATTTCATGCCAACATTGGGCAAATTTGGGCTACCACGTGTCAGCATTGGATAGGCCCATATCGACCAATCAGATCACGACACATCACCAACCTTGATGGCATCACCCTGGACATATGGCGCATTCCCGAGACAACACGTGTCCTGCTGACATCACCCTACGTTGACCATTGACCTTTGACTTTGATTGTTTGCCTTTCCTCATTTTGCCCTAGTTTACCTTGAAAATTTGACTGGATTTAACTTCTTCATTCGGCGTCAGAATCACACGTCATTCACACAGTTGGAGTTGTATCGACAAGCACTTTGATTGGATTCAACTTTCAACTAAATTTGAAGACTTTAATCCAGAGGCAAAACTGAATCCATTTTGGATCACTCCTCCCCACTAGAAGCTTTTGGACCATCAAAAGTTGGTTTTAGTTGTCGAGTAAGTGAGGACAAACTTCCTTCACTTTGCTAATCTCTATCCATTGTGCTTTACTTGGATTTGTACCCTTGAGTCCAACTCGAAGATACTCAACATTTCCCTGTAGCGAAGTCCTTATTCTCCTGTCAAGAATTGTGTCCTCTTGTAGCTCATTGAGATACTCGGGAAAAACATCTTCAATGGAAGGTATCTGACCTTGCTCTTTATGATATTAAATAAACGAAGGCTCATACAATCGTAAGTTTTCAACATTTACGACGGAATAGATCAAGATATGAGCTAGTATATCTAGGTGGGAAGCATTTTCACCAATTTTATCAAGTATTTTGAAAGGACCATATCTAATTGGTTTGAACTTCTTACCTTCCCCTTGTAGTCTTTCTTTGCTGATGTACAACCAAACTTGACCACCAACTTGAAAACTATGCTCAACTCAATGCTTGTCATGCCTTGCCTTATACTTTGGTTGGTTTCTTTCCAGTTGTTCCTGCACTGCCTGGTGAATTTCTTGGATTTTTTCAATGAACTTGGTTGCTTTGACCACATCACTGTGTCCATCAACTACTATGTCTTTACCAAAGACAAAATCCAAGGGATACTTTGGTACAAAACCAAAACAAGTTTGAAAAGGAGATCTCTGAGTAGAAGAATGTTTTGCATGGTTGCAAGCATGTTGTACATAACAAAAATTCTCATCCCAAAGTTTGGGATGCTTTCTACAATATCCTCGAAGCAACTGTATCACTGTCCTATTTACCACTTCTGTCTCACCATCTATTTGCGGATGAAATGTCATGTTCTTCTTTAATTTTGTGTCCATTAACTCCCATAGACTTGACCAAAATTTCCCATCAAATCGAGAATCTCGATCCTATACGATAGAAGTGGGTATCCCAAAATGAACCCATACATTTTGAAAGAACAACCTCCTAGTTTGTTCAGCTGTGACTTGTTTATTACATGGTGTCAAAATACACATCTTACTAAACATATCCACAATGACCCTTTCTAGACTTTGGCAATCTCCCAACAAAATCCATGGAAACACTTTCCCAAGGACGAGAAGGAATTGGTAGTGGAGTATACAAGCCTAATTTTCTATTACCTGGCTTGCTTGTAAAACACGTAGTACATCCTTTAATATATCTAGAAATTGTCTCATTCATTCATGGCAAATAGCAGAATCTTTGTAATTGTGCAACTGTTTTACTTACCCCAAAATGACCTGATATGAAAGAAGTATGTGCTTCTCCAATTGTATTAACTCTTTCAGTTTGTGGAATGCATAGACTTCCCAAATTATATAAGAGTTTGTCCTTTATGTAATAATCCAATTCTTCTACCTTCTTGCCGTGACTTAATGTTGCATATACATCCTTAAAATCTGTGTCTTGAGCATATTGTTCAATGTAACTTTCATGAATTACTAAATTATGCTTAAGTATTGTGGATGCATTTATGATTGGTCTGGATAACATGTCTGCAACCTTATTATGTATGCCCTTCTTATATCTGATAACATGATGAAATTGATGTAGATAACCCATCCACCTATAATGTCATGATTGTTGCAATTTAGTTTTTGAGTGTAAATATTGAAGTGGTTGATGATCTGTGTGTATGATTGTTTCTTTACCCATTGTGTAATGTTTCCATTTTTTAACGCTCTGAACTAATGCATATAATTCCTTATCATATGTAGGATATTTAACTACTACTGATGTGAATGAATCAGAATGAAAGCATATAGTATTTCTGTGCTGCATCAACACTGCCCCCATGGCATATTCACTTGCATCTGTCTTGATCTCAAATGGATGCTGAAGATCTGGCAGTGTTAGTACTGGCGCTGTACTAATCCTTTCTTTCAATGTGTCAAATGTTTTCTATTGTTTGCCTCCCCACTGAAACACCTGTTTCACACTTATCAAAGCATGTAAAGGAGCTGCAATCAAAGAAAAGTTAGCAATAAACTTTCTCCAATATTGCGTTGCCCCTAATAACCTTCTAACTTCTATAACAGTATTGGGTTTAGACCAATTTACAATAACTTTAACCTTAGAGGGATCTATCTTCAATTCACCACCCCCTACAATATAACCAAAATAATTCAAAGATGTTCTGCCAAATTCACATTTTGACAGTTTTACATAGATATTTTCTCCTTTCAAAACATCTAAAACCTACTTTACATGCTTTACATGTTCATCCCATGTTCTACTGAAAACAAGAATATCATCTAAATAGACTATTACAAAATCATCAATGAAATTCCTAAATAAATCATGCATGACTCGCATGAATGTAGCTAGAGCGTTAGCTAAACCAAAAGGCATAACCATTCATTCATAGAGTCCTTGCTTTGTTTTGAAAGAAGTCTTCTATACATCCTGTTCTGCCACTCTAATCTGATGGTAGCCGCTTCACAAATCCAATTTAGAGAAGTAAACTGCATCTTTTAATTGATCTAACAAATCATCAATACGAGGAAGAGGATAATGATTCTTTATTGTGATTTTATTTAATGATTTAAAATCAATGCACATTCTCCACGAACCATATTTCTTTCATACCAACACAATAGGTGATCTACACGGTGATGTGCTTGGTCGAATAAACACTTGATCAAGCAACTCAGTACCTACTTCTTTATCTCTGCATTCTCTAGAGCTGATAACCTGTACATTCCAATGTTAGGTAGTGGAGCATCTTGCTGCAAACATGTTGTATCTCTCACTTGGGTGGAAGCCCTTCAGGCTCTTGAAACAGAATATCATAATCAGAAACATCTTTAACTAAATTTGCTTATTGTTTAGGATTACAACCATGGAAAGCATCAGATATCAATATCCTTTGCTTTTACAATCATAAGTAAAAATTGTTTACTTGAATTTACAATTCTTTTCATCTGTCCAAAATTTATAAGAGAGAAGTTATCTTTGAGTTTACGAGCCCTTACAATATATTCAATTCCATCCTTAGTGAGTTGATACTTATTTTCAGTTTGATAGAAGATAGCATTTCTATCATACAAGTATGGACATCCTAATAAAATTCCACATATATCCAATGGGAGTATGTCTAACTCAACCTCATCTACAAACTTTGACCCAATAGCAAAACGAAGTTTACATTTTTTCATCAATTGTAGCTTAGTTTTATCACACACCCAACCTGATGGATATGGATTTTTATGAGGTTTTGTTTCTAGACCCAACTTCTTTACAATTGCTTCAGAAATGAAATTAACTTGTGACCCACTATAAAATAAAGTATCAATTTTAGTATGCTTGGAAATGACTCTTACGTGAAATAGCTCATTTATTTTCCTCTCATCATTATAATTATCAACAAAATGTGAAGAAGTACTTGTAGATGCTTTAGAATCTTTACCTTTTATACCTGTAGCTGTAACCATTGTCTCGTCACCTGAATTTGATCCTTAGTCCTTTTGAATAGCAACAAAATTCTTTCGCTCTTTACTCCCAAACGTTTTAGACTTGAATTCTGGATGCAATGGCCAGTAGTGTGCCTCATCCTGTCCTTCCTTCTTACAGTGCGTGCATGAGGGTTTATCTTTCTTCACATTGTTTGCTTTCTTCTCCTTCCACTTAAGTTTCTTCTTGCCTTTATTCTTTCTTTCAATAGGTTTGGATGATTTCCCAACATCATGGGCTACATTTTTACCTCTAGCCTCTAAATGAGTTGCTTGAACTAATAGATCATCTAAGCTAGCTGGATTAAACATAAGTATAGTATGCCTCAAATAACTATGAAGACCACCTATGTATTTTAACAATGTCTCTGGTGAGTATACTGATATACCTAATGTTAAAGCTCTCTTATGGAATTCCTGAGTATAAATTTGAACACTTTGACCTTTTAATTGACGTAGCGTTTTCCAACTCATCATTGCTTGTTGCATATAAGCCAATGGATAAAATTTCTTTTTAATAGTAGAAACAAATTCATTCCAATTTGAAATGATTTTACCATGCTTTTTGAGATCTACTTGTGTCTTGCATTCCCACCATACAAGTGTGGTTCCTCCAAGTTGAAGGCTAGCAAGTTGGATCTTCTTCCTTTCTGAAATAACTTTCTGCACCCTACAATACACTTCAATTTGTCTTATCCGATTATCAAGCTTTTCTATGTTAAGTTCTCCATCATAAATCGGGAAATCAAATTTTACATCTAATTTGATCAAAGAGGATTTCTTCTTTTTTGTTTTAGAAGGACTAGATTTATGAGAAGAAGAGGATGATGATGATGATGATGGTGATGAGGGAGGAGATGGTGGAGGAAGCATTTCTCCTTTTCCCTTATCTTATTTGTATTTAGGTGATGAAGTACCTTCACATTTACCCTTTTTAAACTCATTATACATCTCTTCCATCATTGCACATAATGTCATGAAACTATCCAAGAATTGAGATTCTGACCAGAGTGGGTTTTCTTCCGCCATTCTTGTTTGAGAAAAGACCCTTCCAATTTGTGGATTTTCTTCAACAAGCTCTCCTTCTCCTCATTTGAGCCTCAATCTAGTAAGCATTCAAATCTTCACACAAACTTGTCGAACCTTAAAAACCTTGTTGCTCTGATACAACTTGATCCATTAATGAAAAAGGTATTATAGACTATGCGTGAATTTTCTTATGTTACTTAGTGTAACAAATCGAAAAGATTGAGAATAAAATAAACACATCAACAAATTGAAAACATATTCAAACACATAAACACAACAAAATTTAATAAAGGAGTTCATCAGATTTCCTGGCTACATCTCCTAGTCCATAGCTTTCGGTGCTGACTGCTTTATCTTTTCTTCAAAATTTTGTTACAAGTATGAGCTCGAAAACAAAGTCTCAAATGAGAAAAGGGACATCACTGTTGTGTTTAGCTTAAAAGTTTGAGTTAAATGAGTATAAACTTGCCCATATTTGGCAACTGTGACCTCCAGACCCCCTGGAATGAGCAAAACCACCTCTGTTTGCTGCAAAACCACCTTTGCATGCAAGAAAACCACTTCTTTGCAATGAAAACCGCTTTGGAATGCGCATTGGTGGTTAGGTTTGTTCGACACCTGCATAAGGTTAAATATAGTTGGGATTCTTTGGTTACCAAGCTCCACCGCTTGGTCTATTGGCTAGCGGACTTGTGTGAAGACGTTGTATATATATATTTTGGAGGGGTCGGAGGTTCGAAACCTCTGCCCTATGCTTCGGCCGTAGGTTTTGTTATATATGTCAGAACATATATTATATGCATTGTATGTTGATATGTGGTGTGCTATGGTTAAGGTTACGGTGCCATGTAATGTTAACGGTCTGGCGGTTATGATATTGTAATAAATGTTAAGGGTCCGACGGTTGTGGGGTTGACCCCGACCATCTGGCCCTTTTCCGGTAGCAAATCCTATTCACCATAAATATAATATCCGCACCTTCCTAAACAAGTGGAAACATAACTCAACTAGTGAGCACAATCTAGCGAAAACTTATCCTTTCCGGGAGGTCAGGGGTTCGATCCTCCCTAACCCCCAAATTTTGGGATTTCATGCCAACATTAGGCAAATCTGGGCTGCCACGTGTTAGCACTAGATTAGCCCATATCAACCAATCAGATCACGACACATCACCAACCTTGATGACATCACCCTGGATGTATGGTGCATTCACAGGATGACAACTATCCTACTGATATCACCCTGTGTTAACCATTGACCTTTGAATTTGACTTGGACTTTTCCTCATTTTTCCCTAGTTTGCCTTGAAACTTTGATTACCTTTAACTTGTTCATCCAGACTTGGATTTATGTTCCATTCACACCGTGGGAATTGTATTGACGAGCACTTCAATTTTATTTAACTTTAAACTAAAGTTGAAGACTTTGATCTGAAGGAAAAACTGAATCCATTTTGGATCACTTGAGATCCAGAGGAAGTAGATCGAGGTTGGTCTACCATTTGAGTCTATTGAGACAGAAATGGCTCTTTAAGGACAACAGGGGTCCCTTTGAGCAAGCGACTAACTTCAAATCATCGAGGACAATCCTTAGTGTAGTGATCGTCCTTGCAAATGAGGCAGGGATACTTTGGTTTCCATTGCGAAGACTCACCAGGAGACGATTTGTGAGGACCCTGTTTCGGGGCATCGACTTTGGCTTTGCCTTTGCCTTTCTTTTTTCCTTTCAAGGATTTTTCCGCTACGTTAGACTGAACAGTGTGGACCTCTGAGGTTTTACCAAGGCTAGGTGGATTCTGAGATGAACTATTAGTAGCAGCATTCAAGACCAACTTCTATTTGGAAGAAGTTATAGTAGGGGTGTGGGATACTGAACCAATAACTCCATCAACGAGAGGAAGAGCTAGTGAATTTGATGTTGCAGGATTGGATGATGGTCGTGGAGGATTGGGTAACAACTAGTATAAGGTGCCAGACTGAGAGTAGACCAGATCCAAGGACTAGGCATGGGAAATGGCTTACTCTTCAGTGACACATCCACCCATAGCTATATCGCGAGAAATCGAGGCTATGAATGATTTGGTAAACCATTCAAGGAGCAACTGATCAGCTATCTTGAATTTGATAAGGTGACGTCTACATCTCCATTCATGGATATGATCAGAGATGTGCATTATTGTGTCTTGCTTAAGTGATGTGAGCAAATAGGTGCCAGTTTCATAACGAACCAGCAGTTGAAAATTCATGAGGAAAGCCATGGCTAATGAATTGAAGTCATGGAAAGTAATTCGAGGTAGCTCGATGTAACATTTTGTTGCGGCACCTGTGAGGGTTCGCTGGAAAAGATGAAGATGAATGGAATCATCCACGTACGAGTTCGATGAGTAACAGAGGTGATATGTCATCACATGGGCCTGGGGATCTTCTTTAGCTTTTCCATCGAACTTTGGGCAATCACTTGGCATCTTGGACGGCACTGGAGGCCAGTACGGTGAATGAAGGATCAGATCATTCGTAAGGCGAGATACATCTGGCAACTCAAGTGTAGCCAAGAAAGGTAATTGAGTGTTAAAAGGCACAGGAGGTTGATAAGCAGGCCTATAGGGAGGATCCCATCCTTGCTTGTAAGTATTTTGGCCCCACAGTGGGGGATTTTGGCCATATGCAATCTGAGGTTGCCCCCATTGCGGATTACCTTGACCATAGGGAGGATTCAGACCTTGAATACCTTGAAACTATCCAGGCACATGTTGCTGATAGGAAACATATGGGTTAAAAGGATGTTGAGCCTGTTGACCTTGGACATATGGATATGGGACCTGTTGTCCTGGAACATAGGGTTGTTGAACCTGTTGTCTCTGAACAAGAGATTTATGGACCTGCAGTCTTTGGGCATAAGGTTGATACACTTGTTGCCCTTGGACGTACGGGTTTTGTACCTTGTGCTGTTGACCGGTAGGATTATGAACCTGTTGACCTAGGACAAGAGGATTCTGAGCCTACTGCTGCAGGACTTGACCTTGGCGCTGCCCTTGCAAGGTTTTACCTTGTTGATATGTATACAAGGGTTGTTGCTCCCCTAGTTGGTTTTTCTTTTGTAAGGGTTGACCTTGTAGTTGCAAAATTTGTCCTTGGGTTTGCAGGGTTGGCCCTGCGAGGGTATGGGTTGAGAGGTATGTGGAGAATATTGCATCTACTATTGTGCAACTTGCTGCAACTGTTGTAAGTATTGACCTTGCGGTTGTTGCAGGTGACCTTGCTGCAGGATAAATTTCCCTTACTACAACAAAGGTTTCCCTTGCGGTAACAAAGGATGCCCTAGTTGTTGTAAAGGTTTTCCTTGTTGTTTCAAGCGTACTTGAATAGTGCCAGGTAAATTACCGAACTGAATCTAGATGTAGCCAGGCTAGATGTACTGCCCAGATTGGAGGGTCTAAGGTTGATTAACCAATCCTTGAGAACCATATGGAACATAAGGATTTTGATATTAGGCTTGAGCCCCACAGGGCTATTGATACTGAGCATTGCTCGATCCAGATGGACCAATAGGATTCTGAACTTGTTGGTAATAGTCATTTCTTGATCCAGTAGGGTCAACAGGGTTATAAATAATACCTGAAGAGGGTTGGTTTATACCAAACATGTGAGCTTGTGAGCTACTCACATTAGTGGCACCTGACACCATAGAGACATTCAGGTTCTGCCCCCATAGTAGTGGCACAATTTGGACACTGACTAATGGGATAGAAGAACTAACAGAAAAAATCTTTGAAACTGCTGGTTGTGTCTGACGTGTAACTGGGATTGATGATACAAGAGTGTTTGAAATGGTGGGTTGCACCGGGACTGAAGTAATAGCTGAATGGGAAGTCGTGTTCATGACAAATGGACCTAATATAGGCCTGATGCCTGATGCCCAAATAGGATTATGGTAGAGAGATGAGGCACTAGGTGTGCTTGAAACTAGGTGCCCCAAAAGACACATAGCTGGGTGGCAAGTTGGCAGGAATACCTTCTCAATAAGGGAAACCCTGAGGAGGGAATTGCAATTGCAATTCTTCCCTCTGAATAGTTTGTGGAGTAGAAACTTCAAACTCATCTAGAGACGTAACTGGAGCATCACATTTAGGTTCCATGTTTGAAAACAAACGAGGACGAATGGTCGAACGTGTACTAGGGGATAGTTCCCAAGGAACACCCTGCTGGTCGCACGGACTATAAGGATGCTGTAGTGATATCTCAACAATGTCAAACAAAGGGTTCAGAGGATAGGTAACTAGTCCAAGCTGAATGTTAGTGGTCAGTGTTGGCCCTGGTTCGAACCAAGTAGAGCTGGCTTAGTCCTAGTTCCCAAGCTGTCCATCCATGCATCAAATTCATCCCCAAGTGTGCCAAAATGTTGAGCTAATTTATTCACACAAATTAACACAAATATTATTTATCAATCTGGGTTGGTAATACTTAGAGGCAAGTCCACTATATATGAATATCAGATGTAATCAAACTTGAAAGATAAGTTTTTCAAAAACTAAATAAGTGCATATTACAATTCCAATTCACTTTGTAAAGGGGGAAAGCTAAAATGGCTCTTAACTTAAGAGGTCCAATTCTTCCTCGATTATTACTTGATGAACAAAAATCAGAAACTAATAGCTTAAAATGAAAAAATAATTAATGAAAGGAGGATCCTAACTTAAGAGACCTTTGATATGTTTCATCATAATTTATTCACCATAATGCCAAAAATACATAGGAAAACTGCTTGCATGTAATCAAAGAAAACTAGTTACAATTCACCAAATTAACATAAGGAGTGCTCAAATTGAACACTTTGTTTTTCCAAATTACTAAAATGATGAATAAACTAATATCTAATGAAATCAATCACCACACATTAACCATAAACCAATCTGAAACAAAGCACGTAAACTAGTTCTACAATAACCAGATTATGGAAAATTAAACTAGTTTAAACAAAAAGTGTACTTAGCTTGGAATGGAGGCCCTCCACCCTTGCTTTGCACACTTGAAGATTGATATCAGAATTTTAAACTCAGTCACACATCCACATTATTGAACAACAAAATAGTAGTAGAACAATTTATTCAAATTAGCTCTCCAATCCAAAATGTCTCAGCATGAAATTATACAAAAGTCAATACATAAGCCATCAAAGTCTTGGCTTTAAATAGAAGTCTTATGAAACAAACTTATCTATAATAATTATAAAAAAAATATCTACTCATTTTCATCTATCTAAGCCAAATTCATCAATCCCATCCCAAGAAATATGGTCAATCCCATAGAATCTCAAAACTGCTCTATTTCTATGGAATTTTTGAGTGACTAGTCATGGTTGACCAACACTAAATGGGCCTAATAAAGATTTTTCTGTTCAAACTAAGTAGAGCTGGCTTAGTCCTAGTTCCCAAGTTGTCCATCCATGCATCAAATTTGTGCCCAAGTGTCCTGCAAACATGTCAACCATATAGCTATTACGGGAATTTGTGAATCTGTCAATATTTGCACTTGAAACCAAATTTTCATAAAAACATTAGAAATTGAAAAATTAAAATTAAATACCCGAGTAGACATGTAATACATCAAAATGGAATGGATAAAGTGGAAAATATATGGAAAATAGATGGATTAAGTAAGTTTCCTTTAGCAAAAATAAGACCAAAATCAAGGGCCAACATCTCCCCCTTGCTGATTGTCAAGCATGTCCTCATGCTTGCTTATTCCTCTTTGATCTTATGTTCCCTGTAGTAGATGCAGTTCATTTAGATTCTTCCTACTGTGCTGCCCTTATCAAACAGTCCAAACCTGAATCATGTCCTTCCGTGTACAAAGCAGCCTTAACTTTCTGCTTCTCATACTTAGCCTGCTACATGTTCTTATCGTTTAGCCATTTAAATGCCTGTTTGGAAAGTAGATCATTCTTTCTTTTAAATCTCCCTATTTTTTCATTTAATCTTTCATTTGTTTTGACCAATCTAGCATTATCCTTTTTGCTTGCCTAGTTTTCTTCTTTCAAATGTTTTTCCATGATTTTACTGATTTCCTGTTGGTCTGTTAATTCCTTGATTTTGCCCAAGTTTATTTCTTTTTCAAGCTCTTGTGTAGTTTTGATTAATGATGCTACTGTTGCATCATCATAATAAGAATATCTCTCTAATGCCTCCTATTCAAAAGCATCCTCTACTTGTTTTCCTGTGGAGCATGTGTCTACTAACTGAACTTCTTTTTCTCTGTTATTTATTTCAGTTGGACTTTTATTCCTAAATCTCCTAGGAATAGACATGAGAGACACTTCATTTTCTTGCATGGCTATATTATTTTTCTTTTTAGCTCTAGTTCTGGGATAGAAGGGTGAACTCATCATTCCCCTAGTTTCATGTTCCTCTTTGTTCTGTCCTTCATTGATCTATTCATTAAACTAGTTTTTTAGTCATGAACTCCCTCCAAATTATTCTGTGTGACCTTACTTGATATTCAACCAGGATTTTTATCAACCCCTGGCGATAAATTTGTGCTTCTTTGGACTTGTGTTCATGTTTCATTGTCTCTATCATCTTCAGGAGGCTTCTAAAGAGAAAGTATGGCAGATTAATCTTATCTTCCCCCTTAATGTGCTGTAAGAGTCGCATATGATATAGATGGTCAACGCTATATCCCCTATCACATGTAAGAAACTTCAATATAAATAGAACCAACTCACCCCGTGGTTCATTGAACGATTCCCTTAGTATTCCTTTGGTTCTATCAAAGGTTCCTTTTTGGTTCTTTTCAAGGAAGAAATTCCATGCTTTCTCCTTGAAATGCAAGCCTTTATGACACTTCTCTCCTATCATTGGGAGGTCTAGAGCTTGGGAAAGGAATTCCTGAGTCACAGGAATGATAACATCTCCTACCCTTGTTTGGTCTTAGCTGTAATTGTTTATGAACTCCCTTGTTATCTCCTCACTGTGGCCATTAAATCTCTACAAGAATCCTATCAGTCCCACTTGGTAAAGCTTCTCTATGGTCTCTTTTTTCTAGTTTTCTATTTGAAACTTTGGCTCTATCCTTGTTGACATTGTGTCTGAAAACCATTGAATGTATGCCTCTGCTGTCATTATCTTCATCTTAACAATGACAATTTACAACTACTGTTCTTTTCAAAATGAAATTTTGAAATCAGAGAAGTTTACTTGCGTTATGCAACAAACTTAATTCAATCTACTTGGCCTCTGTTTGTTTCTTTTTGCAACGACACAATTTTTTTCAATCCCCTGTTGTATCAAAACAGTCAAATATCCTGCCTTATATATCTCTGTAAAAACACTAGAATTCATTTTGGAAAAGAAATACATAAGAAAACAAAATAATTATGACATAATTTTGTATTTCTTAATGTATTCTTGAGGCAAAAATTGTTATAATTTATCATACAAGCCTTAATCCTCTGCACTGTATGAAAGGAGGAAAAAGAAATTATTTTCAATTCTGCCCTGATTGTCTCAGTTCTAAAAAAAAAACAACTTATTTCTACAAAGAAACAAGTGATTCGACCCCTTATAACAACACTTAAGAGAGAATTTTCCTTTGTTTGCACAGTATTCAATCCCTGTTTGACAACAACACACAATACAATCCCCTACAACAACACTCAAAATTCATCTATTTACACAATATACATTCTCGGTTACACATTATAGTCCTTGTTATGCAACAACACGCAATATAATATTGTCTAACAGCATAAAAAACTCTTCTGCAATACAAACCCGGTTTATGAAACAACACTTTAAAAAAATTCATCCCCTGCTCTACACAATACGTAATACAACCCAAAAAACTCTGTTTTGCAATACACAATCTTTACAAAACTCTATTTCTGCTTTACAAAACACGCATATGGTCCCAAAAACTTTTTAATGACGCATTTTGCATGAAAAATGTGGTTGAAATGCCGCACTGTTCGCACAGGTGTAATCTACTAGTCGTTTTGCATGATTTACGTGCTTCACTCATATCCTTGATTTTTGCAATTACACCTATGAATAGATCTTTTCTTTATCGCATAGGCATTTGCTTCATTAATTCACTATTGTTTATCTAACCCTTACATTTATTATTTCTGGAATCGTAGTGTAGTTTCGGCATTTAACTGGCTAATGGCGAGACTTGTGGACTGTTTAATGGTGCTCCATATCCCTGTATCTTCGTTTCGTGCTGACTGGTGGCAAGAACAGGCATGTCAACAGTTAAATAATAGGCAGTTTTGGTGATTGAAATCCCAACTCATCTTTGTAAGCAAATCGAATCACATTTTTACTTGAGCTTTCCCGAGATTTTAGCAACCGACTTGCATTATTTTTGGGAAGTTTTCCTACTTATCTCTCCGTGGATTTGCTTACACTTTCCCTTGCTTTCATCTATCAAATGTGCAGTGCTTCAACACTGTTCTCGTAAGCTTGTTAAGGAAATTATGGCATACAAATGTGGCTTAAACAACTTGTGAAGCGGTGTTGAAATGCATAGCAGACCGACGGTACTGAAATGTTTTCATGACCATTTTTCGTTTTTCTACCGTGCTCTTGGCTGAGTAAGCCATAAGCACCTCTATTGGCCAGTGTTTGCACATAAGCATGTCGTGCAAGTCATGGTAGTCCTGTTGACTAGTCGCCTGACTGTGTCATTAGGATGTCATGTTCGTTTTCATAATTCAAATATGAGCTTACCTGTGGCTGTCCTCCATGTAGCTTACGACTTTTCCAACATGCCTTCTATGGAACCATTTGAATGCACCAACTCTCCAATGGTTTGCGTGTACCTCCGTTCCACGTCGTTCAACCCACGTACTCATTTGAAGGCCTGTTTGATTCATGCACTTGGTTTGGATTTGTGTGCTTGGTTGGATGTGCATTTAAATCATAGCCCCCACCTACCACTAACTATATTTCCATACCATGTGATTATATTACATTATGCTGTCATATGATGTGATTATACTACATATATAACCACAAGCCCACCTACCTTATACCTCCTCATTTCATCATGCAAATCCATATGTTTTAAATGGTGTGCCTTTCAATATGTTTTGCATATGTGCAATATGCAAATGTTTTGAGTGCGCATATATTTCTTTATGAAACTTTTTCCTTATAATATATTTCCTTTTTCTCATATAGTTCCTTATGAAATTTAATCTCCCTTATTATCCTTGTGTAGGTATTAGAAATATTTCCCATATTGCTCATAATATAAGGTTGTGTGCACACCTAGATTCACATGTACTGCCTTTTTGAAATACTTCTTATAATTTTAAAATGAGCACCTAGGTCATATTTAAAATTATTTCCATATCTAATATTTGAATTGTTTGTGCAAGTTTCAACATGTTGCACTCTTTTGATACCTTTTTGCTTCTAAGAAAAAATACTTATGGGTGAAGGTCATGAATATGGAATGATATAGAATGTACAAGGGTTATAGGATATGATACTTAGGAGAATGGGTGGGGATAATATAAAATATATACGTCTTCAGGTACGAATTTCAACTTAACAAAGACTAAAAATTTCTAAAAAAAATTGAATTTACAAGAGCAAAATGACTATACTTATACTTCCCTGGTAATATTGGATGATTTCTTCTTCTTTACAAGCTAGATGAAATTGTTTGTTCAAATGTCGTAGATAGATTGAAAAGTAGAATTTATTGCTGCCTCTTGTTCTTCATGCTTCATTTGTTCTGGTTCTTGAATTGCTGGTTGTTGTTCACGTCCCTCTGCAATGAGTTGATGACGTGTCCCAATTGTCATGCACATGTGTAGGTAATATGTACATGTTTCTGCTAATATTTCAGGTTCCTCTGCTATTTTTGTTCAGGTCCCAACTGTCATGCACATGTTTATGTAATATGTACATGTTTCTGCTAATATTTCAGGTCCCTCTGGTATGGTTGTTCAGGTCCCAACTGTGAATAATACAAGTTCCATCATTAATTCAGCTGCACAACTAAAGTTCTTGTGTAATCCTCCCCCTTGCTTGAGATTTGACTTGTCCTCAAGTCAGCGTCATGTGGAGGATATCCTAAAAGTCAAAGTTGTGATAAAAATAGAACAAGAAAGTGAATTCATATAGTCCAAAACATGTTGGTTTTCCTCTATTAATTCGTGTTTTCTTTGCGCCAGTATCCTAGTTTTCACTAGCAAACAATTTCATTTTTATTATTATTTTATATCTCTCCCTCTCTCTCTCTTCTCTCTTCTATATAATAATATATATAAATATATATATATATATATAATAATATAAATATATATATATATATATAATTATTGTAGTAGTTCTTTCCTTTATTCTTCTGTAGCACTGGAAGATGGCTCCTTGCGTGCCATTATTTCCAGTTCTACTCCTTGTATTAGTTGTTTCATGAATTCTTCTTTTTCAATAGGCCTCTTGTAAACTTTGAGCCTATGTCCATTTACCAAAAATGATGTGGATTCCTGGTCAATTGTCTTGATTTGAACAACTCCATTATCAAATATTTCTTCTATCTCAGAGGGCCCTAACAAGTGTGTTGTGAATTTGGCCTTGAAATCTTTGAATTTGGAGTCGAACAGTAGTGCCCAGTCTCCTTTGTTGAATGTCTTGTTCTTGATGAATATGTCATGCCACTTCATTCGTTGCTACTGTACCAATGTTGTATGTTTTATTCCTACTGGTGATGTTCATCTAGTTGATTTAATTCCATTATCTGCTGCTGCTGTGCTTCAGAAAGTTCCAGTCCTAGTTCGGCTGCCAATTTGTATGTGTGTATCTGAAATTTTATGGGCAGTAAGACCTCTTTTCCATATACTAACTGGTATGGGCTGAATCCAATTGTGTTTTTCCATGTGATTCTGTATGCCCATAGTGCATCCCTTAGTTTTTCTGATCAATCCTTTTTGTTCATCTATACTGTTTTGGTCATTATGTTCTCTAGGACTTTATTTTTTTCTTCCACCTATCTGTTTGCTTGAGGATGATATGGTGTGGACTTCCTGTGCTTTATCTTATATTTCTCTGTAAGATCTCGTACAAGCTTTGAAGTAAATTGTGCTCCCTGACCTGTTACAATTTGTCTTGGTACTCTGTATCTTACAAAGATTTCTTCAAAGAGAAAAGTGACCACTATATTTTTTGTTGCTTTGGTTACTGCCTTTCCCTCCACCCATTTGGTTACGTAATCTATACATACTGAGATATACCTCTTGCCATTTGATGTGGATTTATTGGTCCCACAAAATCTAGAGCCCATTGCTCAAATTGTTCGATTAGAACTTGTGATTTGAGTGGCATCTTATCTGATACTATTGGTCTCCCTCTTCTTTGGTAGCTATCACAACACTTGACATATGCCTTGGAGTCTTTGAAGATTGCTGGCTCGTAGTAGCCTACTTGCAGCACCTTGTAGGTTGTTCATTTGTCTGCAAAATGACCACCACATGGTTCATCATGACATGCTTTTAGGATTTCTAATATCTCATCCTCTCTCACACATTTTCTGATTATTAAATCTGAACCAGTATAAAACAAATCAGCATTTACCCAACTATATCTAGAAGTTTCTTTAGTAATTTTTTGTTTTTGTTTCTTGGGGAATTGTGTTGGAAATTTCCCAGAAGATAAATATTTTGCTATGTCTGCAAACCATGGTGTTTTTCCTACTATTGCAAACAAGTGTTCATTCGGAAAGTTGTCCGCAACTGGATTTGGATCATTGGGTGAATGTATGCATGACAGAAAGTCGGCCACTTTATTTTCTCTGCCTGGTTGGTTTTGAATTATGATGTTAAATTCTTGCATTAACAGTAACCATCTTGTTATTCTCCCATTGGTGATAGATTTATTCATCAAATATTTTATTGCTGAATGATCTGTATGAATACATACTTGGTATCTTGTTATGTAGTGCCTGAATTTATTTACTGTGTGTACTACAACTAACATTTCTTTTTCTATGACTGTATAGTTCAATTCTGCAGGTGTTAAGTTCTTGCTTATGAAGTATATTGCATAATTGAACAGATTCTCTTTCTTCCCAAGTGATACACCTATCGTGGTATCAGATGCATCGGTTGAAATATGAAATGGCAGAGACCAGTTTGGTCCACAAAGAATGGGTGCAATTGATAATTTTTCTTTCAATATTTGAAATGCATTTTGACAGTGATTTGTCCATTGAAATTCGACATCTCTTGTTAATAATTTGAATAGAGGTTGGGCTATTTTACTAAAGTTTTCAATGAATCGTCTATAGTAGCCTGCATAACCCAGGAAACTCCTTACTTCTTTTCGTGTTGTAGGTGGCATTAAATTCACGAGGACTTGTATTTTTGCTGGATTCACCTTAATTCCTGAAGCGGAAATATGGTGTCCCAAAACTATGCCTTTCGTCAACATCATATAGCATTTTTGGTTACTCAATGACAAGTTTGTTTCTGTGCATCACTTCAAAACTTTCTCAAGATTGTTGAGGAAATCGTCATATGTGTTTCCATAAACCGTGAAGTCATCCATATAAACTTCTACACATTCGTGGATTAGATCAGCAAATATTGCAAGCACTGCTCTTTGGAAAGTTGCAAGTGCATTGCATAACCCGAATGGCAAGACATTATATACATAGGTTCCCCATGGGCAAGTGAATGTTGTTTTCTCTTGGTCTTCTGTTGATATTCTAATCTGATTGTACTCACTAAACCCATCCAGGAAGGAGACAAATTTCTTTCCAGCCAACGAGTCTAGAACCTAGTCAATTAATGGTAGTGGAAAATGATATTTAAATGTTGCTTTGTTTAATTCCCGATAGTCTACACATACCCTCCACTTTCCTTTTTTATTTGGTACTATTACCAATGGAGAAACCCATTGACTATTTGAAATAGGATAGATGAACCCAACTTTAAGTAATTTTTGCAGTTCTTCTTTCACTATTTCTTTTATCATGGGATTCATTCATCTTTGAGGTTGCCTTACTGGTTTGATCTGATCATCTGTAGATGTGGTGGATACATGTATTGGGATGGATTCCTTGCATGTCGGTATAGTCCCAGGCAAAATCTTTTGAATATTTTTGTAATAATGCAATTGCCTTTTGTTCTTGTGATGTTTGCAAATGGTTTCCAATGTTCAAATGTTTTCCAGGATATATCTCAATTGTTTTTGTTATTGAATTGGAAATTATGTTTACAAGAAAAATGTTTGTAAAAGAATTTCGCAAGGATTGAACTGTACAAGTTTCATGAAAACATTGGTTCAAGAGATTACTTGCAGCTTCATATTGAACCTCTCTAAGCTACTTTGAAATTTTTGGTTTTGAGATGAAAATATCCATTAAATCTTCATTCTCTTCTTCTTCTCTAAGGTCAAAGACTTGATTTATACTTAAAACTGATTTAGTTTGCTGTTGTTCTTGAGTTTCAAGTATTTATTCTAAAGAATATGATCGTGCAAGTGAATAAAGTGTAATGTGTTTCCATTCGTCTCCATTTGAAATAATCATGCTTCCAGATCTACATCCTATAAAGGCATCAGTCGTGGCTAGCCATGGTCTGCCTAAGATTAGAGGATGTCCTCCCAAATTTGTTTTTGTCTACAAGATAAGGAAGTCAATAGGATATTCCCATGAATCCAAAGAGACTATGATATCTTCTAGTGTTCCTTCTGGGACAACTTTAGATCTGTCTGCTAATTCTAGAATTGTAGAGGTTGATCTAATGTTGTTTAAATGAAGATTTTTCATTGTCTCCATAGTCATTACTTTTATAGCTCCTCCCGAATCTATTAATGTGTTTGGAACTAAGAAATTATTTATTGAAATAATAACCATAGGGATACCAGGATCAATATATTTCTCTACAGTTGTTTGCGTTGACATGAGGCTTGCTAATTTGCCAATGACTTGGATTATAGTAGGATCCTGCTTCCTTTTACCAGTTTTCTTAATGCATAATTCCTTTATTGTTTTAGCATATATTGGTATCTCTTTAATTGCCTTCAATAAAGGAATTTTTACATAAGCATTTTTCAATTCATCCAAAATATCAAATTCAGGAAGGTTCATTTCTTTATGTTTCTCTACTAACCTCTCAAGATAGGGTGGTGTCTGAGTTATAATAGGTTTTCCTTTCTGAATTTGTGTTTTAGATTGTGATGTTTCAGGTGGTTCTCCTTGCTCACTTGGCTCTTCTATGATTGGTGGAGAATCCTTTGTAAGCACCTTTCCAGACCTTAAATGGACATCATTTATAGGAAGAGTAGAATATGTTGGAAAATATGCTGCTTCTTCTACAATGTATGTAGATTTATCCATATTATTGTTCAGATTTGCCACTGGTTGGGCTGGTAGTTGAGCTGGTCTGGGTTGGTTTGAAGGTAGCTGTAGCTGTTATGGTTGTGTTAACAATGGCGGAGGATTTTGTTGCGGAAATGGCATGGATTGCGGATATGCAGAATTTTGTTGCAGAAATGGCATGGACGACAGATATTGTTGATATGGAAATGGCTGTTGATATTGTTGCTGGTGTTGTTGTTGGTACTGTTGAGGTGGCTGGTTTCCATAACCATATCCTCTCCATTCTTGTTCAAGTTGGTTTGGATATTGTTGTGGAGGTCAAGCTTGCCATGGCATTAGAGTATTCCAAGGATTTTGAGGCGGATATGGATAGTTTTGATGAGGGAATTGTTGCGCATTTTGTTGAGGAAACCTTGGTTGCCATGGTCTTCCTGGTGCCACATAATAGAAATGTTTTGTTCCTTGCACTTCTTCGATTGGATTCATTTTCAATTCCTTCAACCTTAGACAGTTTTCTGTTGAATGGTTTTCTATACAAAGACCACATACTTGAATACTATCCAAAGGACATTCTCTGGATGTTTCTTTCTACATTTGGAACAAAAGATTGCTAAAGCTTGTTCTTGTTCTTCTTTCTTCTTATTTGCTTTTAGAACATCCACCTGAGTTCCCAATGTACTTAGGAGGTCAATTTTGAAGTTTTCTAATAAGCTTCTTCTTTCTGCTCTCGTTACTCCTCCTACTGCTAATTTTGCTGCTTTTGAACTTCCATCTCTCTTTCCAGATTTTGATCTACCTCTAGAATATTTTTGACATAATTCAGAAATTTCTTCGAATGGAAAGTTGTAAATATCTCCCTTGCCCATCACTTTCAGAATGTCAAGATATTCATCTCTTATACCCTTGAGAAAGATTGTTCGAATGCTTTCCTGATTTAGAGAGTGTTTTTTGGATTTTTGTAGATTATATGCAAATATTTCTAAGTATTCTTCTAAACTTTATTCTTCTTGTTGTATCATTTTGAAAACATCTTCCTTTGAGTCCCTGGGCCTACAATAGGCTTGATACTTCTTAAGGAAGACTGATCTCATATCATCCCAAGAAGCTATTGTTTGCTCTCCTAAACCCATGAACCATTTTAAAGTTGTTTCTTTTAATGTAGTAGGAAAGAGACGAAGTTTGTGTATGTCATCAGTGTATCCATATGTTCTACATATGATATCAAATTCAAACATGAAATAATCAGGATCTTCTGTTGACATTCCATAAAAATTTGGCAATACAGACAGTGGAATATTTTTCATTTTCACCTCTTCCCCTAATATTGCACTTGTATCTACTATTGGAAAGCCAAAGGTAGTTTACTGATCACCACCATCTTCTTGTATTTTCCTATCCTCTTCTGCCTTTCTATCATTTTCTCGCTTTTCCTCTTCCTCTCTTTGTCTTCTCCATTCTCTCTGTTGTCTCTCATATTCAAGTCGTTGTTCAGGAGTAAGAATAACAGATCCATGTCCTTCTTCTTCCATTGGTTTAGCTGTTTCAATGTTAATTGGAGATTCAGGTTGTTCAAAGATAGGTTGACTTACAAATGCAAAAATAGGTTGTTTTTCTTTAGTAGTTTTCTTTTGTTTTCCTGAAGTTGATAGTTCTTTTCTTTTTACTTCCCAAGCTAACAAAGTTTGCCTCTCAATTAAAGTTAACCTTTGTCCAGTTCTTTGTTTTTCTTCCAATTCCTCAATTGTTGGATTACCAGTAACTAGTGTTGTTGGCTTTGATGGTCCTACTTATATTTGTGGGGGGGTTTTAATAAATCTACCTTGAGGATCTCTATATCTAGGCATAAAGAAACAGAACTAAATGAAATGTAACTAATTTTTTTTTATTTTTGTTTTATGATTTTTTTTTTGAAAGTTTGTTAGCTTATCTTCCTATTGACTATGCCGATATTTTCCTACCCGGCAACAGCGCGAAAATGTTGAGCTAAGTTAAGAGCCATTTCAGCTTTCCCTCTTTACAAAGTGAATTGGAATTGTAATATGCACTTCTTTAGTTTTTGAAAAACTTATCTTTCAAGTTTGATTACTTCT
Organism: Pinus taeda; assembly: GCA_000404065.3. Classification (NCBI taxonomy): domain Eukaryota; kingdom Viridiplantae; phylum Streptophyta; class Pinopsida; order Pinales; family Pinaceae; genus Pinus; species Pinus taeda. Next base: position 79,530 of record APFE030905799.1, on the reverse strand, counting down.
GATATTCACATATAGTGGACTTGCCTTTAAGTATTACCAACCTGGATTGATAAAGAATATTTGTGTTAATTTGTGTGAATAAATTAGCTCAACATTTTGGTACACTTGGGCACGAATTTGATGCATGGATGGGCAGCTTGGGAACTAGGACTAAGCTAGCTCTACTTGGTTCTATCCATGCATCAAATTCATGCCCAAGTGTCCCCAGCAATGGCGCCAAAATGTTGGGCTAATTTATTAACATAAATTAACACAAGTATTTAATTGTCAATCCGGGTTTGTAAAACTTGGAGGCAAATCCACCGTATATGGACATTAGATATAATCAAGTTTAGAAGATAAAATTTGAAGATTTAAAGAAGTACATATTACAAATATAAACCTATTTTAACAATTTCTAATTCATTTATGTAATATATGAGGGAAGAGGATCCTAACTTAGGAGAACCAGGTTGTCCTTCCCTACAATACTACTTTCATGAAGATAAATCTAAGAGCACTAATTAACAATGGTTTATGATGCAGAAGATGTAAAAGAAGAGGCCCCTAACTAAGGAGGTCCAGATTGTCCTTCTTCACAATCCTACTATATCACAGTCACCATTGCTTCAACTCAGAAATGCAAAAATAACTTCAAATAAGAAATGGAGAATGAAATTTAGTTTTAGTTCAAGATCAAATAGAAGGGGAAATTAACTTAAATTCATGTGTGCCTCTTCATGTGTATATTAGAATCAAACCAATATTCATTCAACAATCATCACACATCTAAATACATTTGAAACAAGAACTAATCTATGAAAACTATGAAAATTGAACCAAGAACTGCACTTAGCTTGGTGTGGGGGCCCTCCACCCTTGCCTTGCACACTTGAAGAAATATCAGCTACAACAACTTCAGTAAATCAAACAAGCATGAAAAACAAATTGAAATGAAATAGGTTCTTCAAATTAGCTTCAAACTCCAAAGTGTCTCAGCATAAAATTATGCAAAAGTTACATATAAATTACACACATAAGCCATCAAAGTCGTGGCTTTAAATAGAGGTTTTGTGAAACAAACTGATCTATATTATCTCTAACACTCATATATAATTATATCCACCTATCTATGTCCAACTCATCCAATTCATCCAAAGAAATAGGGTCAATCCCATAAAATCTTAAAATTGCCATATTTCCTAGGGATTTTCTAGTGACTAGTCATGTTTGAGTAGCCTTGACCGGGCCTAATAAATCTTTTTCTGACCAAAACAAGTGGATTTAACTTAGTCCTAGTTCCCAAGCTTTCCATTCATGCATCCAGTTCGAGCCCAAGTGTCTTGCAAATAGGTCATCCGCATAGCTATTACAGGAATTTCTAATTCAGTCCAAAATTGCACTTGAAACTCAATTTTCATAAAAAACTTCTAGAAATTGCAAAATTAAAATTAAACACCTAAATATGCATAAAATACATCAAAATGAGATGGATGTGATGGAAAATGGATGGAAAATATAAATATTAAGTAAGTTTCCTTAAGCAAAAATAGAGCAAAACTGAGGGCCAACAAAGAGCTTACCAAGCCTATATCTATGGGGGAATAGGAAAGTAAACTTAAATGTTTCAAAAAGGATAAAAATCCCAGACCTGATGGATGGACTTTAGAATTCTATATTTCCTTTTTTGAGACTTTACGTATGCCCCTTCTCAAGGTTGTAGAGGGATGCCGAATTTCGAGGTGCATGTATGAGGCTATCAACTCCACCTTCATTCCCTTATCCCTAAGGTGGATTCTCCTCAATCCTTCAATGATTTACCACCCATATCCTTATGCAATTATTTATATAAAATTATAGCCAAAATCATTGCCAACCATATCAAGCCTATTTTCTCGGCCAACATCTCATCTGAACAATTTAGTTTCCTTCACAATCAACAAATCCATGAGGCCATTGTACTACTCAGGAAGCACTCCACGCCACAAAATTGATGCATCTTAGAGGAGCTATCCTCAAAATCAACCTTTCAAAGGCATTTGATTGGGTCAATTAGCTCTATATAAGAATGCTTCTCACCCATCTAGGCTTCCTTATCTCATTCATACAATGGATCATGTGTTGTATTTCCTCTTTCTCTTTCAGTGTGCTTATCAATGGTTCTACCTCAAACTTTTTCCATGCTAAGAGGGGCCTTAGACAACGCTCGCCACTCTCTCCTTTACTTTTTCTGCTTGTTATGGAAGGTCTAAGTAGGTTGATCATGCATGAAAGAAGAGAAGGGCGTCTATAGGGGCTTAAGATCACTGATCAGTGTACAATATCTCATCTTCTATTCATTGATGATGTGCTTATATTCATTAGCAGTGGCATCAAGGACTTCACTATTTTCTATGATATCATGCTACCTTTTGAGTGTTGCCACTAGGATGGAAATAAACAAGTCAATCTCTACCATCACTTTCTCAGCATGCTCTACATAGGAAACTAGATATGCTTATCAGAAGTTTCCCTTTCAAAGTCACCAATTGTATGAGGGACTTAAATATCTAGGGTTCCGCATAAAATCCCATGGGTACAAAATAGCTAACTGGATCTGGCTGGTGACTAAGGTGGAAAAAAAGCTTCTAAATTGGAATCATCATTTCTTATCTAGAGCAGGGAGGTTGGTGATCCAAAATGGATCCAAAAAACCCTCTAAGTTTTCAAAAATCCAAAAACTATTAGAAAGGAAAACCTTCACAAAATGGCAGAAAACACTATTAGGAGGAAAAAACATGAAGAAATAGTGGAAAACAGGCCTATCGGAGGTCAAACCAACAATGCACAGGAGCTGTCAGATCTGGCTGATCAACGGTCCAGATCCGATTGGCATATTGCAATCAGCGGTGGCAAGCAGAGGCTATCGGAGGCTATCATTTGACAGTTGTGATCGCGATCAGTGAAGGTCAACAAGGACCATCGATCAAGCATGGAAATCGATGGCCCAGGTTAACTCGCAATATTTCAATCGACAAATACACAGGAGTGCTCACCAACAGCCTGGGGGTCTATGCGATATGCGATTGCGATCAATCACATAGCAATATCACGTCAGAGCATTGCAAAGGAGCGGGGCCGATATAGATATGGGTTACGATAGCTAGACCCAACGAGGTTATAGATGATATTTCATATATTTTGAGATCTGGAAAACGACATTTTCCTTTGTATTTTGCATTTTCATTAAATAAACAAAATGCAAAGGAAATGTGCCCAATGCGAAAAATCTGGACCCGAAGGGGTTAATAAATGCCACTGTATATTATTTCAAGTCTGATATGAACCATTTTGCGGGATTTTCAATCTTTTAATGTATTTTCCAAATACGAAGGGAAACCATGGAACATGGGCATTTGCAACTTACGATAGCAATCAAAGGCGGACCCGATTGGAGTCTAGGGAGGAATTCATAATATTTGAAGCCCGATGAATAGTGATTTGGCAGATTTTTCCCATGTTTTAGTGTATTTCTCTATGTAAACAAAGAACACTATTTTTGGGGATTTCAAAGACCCGATGGTCCCTTCCATTGTAGAACAGGTGGCCACCTTCCCTGAAGACGTTAACAAATGATTGTTTAACATTGAGAGCGGGACTTGAGCGGAGAGAGGCCGGGAGCCACAGAGCTTCTGAAGCAGAAACGAACAGACAACGTCGATTGGCTTAAAAGCCCAGAATGATAGAGAGAAGGGCAGGAAGTGTCGAGATAGAGAGAACACATAGATAGAGCAAGAAGAGAGTGAGTGTACTTAGAGAGACTTGGGGGATTCAAGTACACCTTGATGTTTTGTATTTGTTGTGTGAGACTCAAATTGAGCTCACTTTCATAAAACTCTGTTCTTGAAGACATAATAGAGAGGTCACCACTGAAGCCTAGACCAAGAGACGTCGCCCAAGAGTATTGGGTGAACTCCTCGATTATTTTGTTGTGTTATGCGTGTGTGTGTGTGTCTATTATGTTTCTTTAACTGCTCATTGTCTATATTATTCGCAATCTTATCGATCTGTTGCACTAATTAATATAGGAAAATCGATGCACATGAGTCTGTAATACCTTAATAATAATCTAAGATCTTATTTCTAGATCAAGTGGTATCAGAGCTTTTGGTTTTTGGTTTTGTTAAGGGTAGACAAGCTTGTGTTGGACTTTTGTTGAATGCTAACTAGGTCAAAGCTCAAACAATGAAAGGAGAACTTGATGAGGCTAATCCAGAGATTAGGAGAGTCTATTTTCAGAGGAGAATGGCAGAGGAAACTCCACGGGTATCAGAAGCCCAAATCATGGAAAGTTTTATGGCCATGCGAGCCATGGTGGAAGAGATGTATCGGGAGTTTAAGAAAGGTCGACGTGAAAGGTGAAAGCACTTCAGCACCTCAACCGGATAAATAAATAGAGGAACCTCTTCTAGTTGCCTAGCCAAAAGGAAAAGGAATATAAGAGAGGCTTTCTCCACCATATACTCCATCATCACCTTCATCATTGTTATGAAACTAGCTCAAAAAAAGATAGGAAAGATAGATCAACGCCTTAGAAATAAGCCTCTTCAAGGGGGCAACCTCCTTTACATTACACAAATGAATAATTCTTAGATGATTCAAAAGACAAAAACTCCTTTCTATATATAGGAGTCTACGGGGTCACAATATAACCAAGTTGACCCAACAATAATAATATAAAGGCACAAAAATAACAATAGAGGGATTCTATGGGCCACAATAATAACAATATGGGCACAATAGGGGCACAATAATAACAATAACGGATAAAATGACAATAGTAATTGGGGGATCACTAATATTATAGGGACCTAACACGCCCTTCTCCTTCATAAAAGTGTTTTCCTCAACGCTTGAGTAGTTCTAGATGCTTATGTATAAAATTCTCATCCTCCCATGTGGAATCTTCAATGGGTAAGTTCTTCCACTTGATGAGATACTCTGAAATTGATCTATTTCGTAGCTATCAAGTTCTTGTTTCTTTGACTACTTCATGTTCCAATATGATTTTTCCTTCCTCATCAAGTTCTGGCAATATTGTTTGAACTGGAAGCTTTTCAACTATAACCTTCTTTAAGCATGAAACATGGAAAAGTGGGTGCACTCGAGAAGCTGCAGGAAGCTCCAATTTGTATACCATAGTACCTATCTTTTGCAACACCTTCTATGGACAATAATACTTCGGTGATTTTTTGTTATCCTTCTTAGCTTGCTTCTGGGACATTTGTTTATATGGATATAGCCATAGGAATACCCAATCACCTACATCAAAACTTCTTTCATTGCGATGTTGATATGCCAACTGTTTCATCCTATTCTGTGCCAATGTGAGGTTATCCTTTAAGAGTTGGAGAACTTGTTTTTGATGCTCGATGTGATCTTCCACTACTTGAACCTTAGAATTCTCTCTTAAATATGATGTGATGGATGGTGGATGATATCCATAAAGTGCCATAAATGGGGTCATTTTTGTTGCAGTATGGAAGGAAGTGTTATACCACCATTCAGCCAGAGGAAACCATTTGACCCATGTGCTTGTTTATCAGATACAAAGCAACGAAGATATCCTTCCAAACATTTGTTTACTATCTCAGTTTGCCCATCAGATTGAGGATGATAAGACTAGCTATGAGTTAACTGAGTACCAAGACAAGAAAATAATTCTGTCCAAAAATTTCCAATGAAAATGGGATCTCTGTCACTTGTAATAATCTTTGGGTTTCCATGTAGCTTTTGAATTGTTTCCATAAATGAAGTGGAAACTGTACTCACTTTAAATGGATGAGATAATGCACAAAAGTGTGCATACTTGGTAAGTCTATCAACTACCATCACGATAACACTCTTTCCTTCGGACTTGGGTAAACCTGTGATAAAATCCATTGAAACCTCCTCCCAACACTGACTCGGAATGGATAAAGGTTGTAATAGTCCTGGGGTCTTAATTGTTTAAACTTTATTTTGTTGGCAAACCAAACATTCCACTAGAAACTTTTGAATATCTGATTTAAGGCCATCCCAAAACAAATCCTTCTTAACCCTGTGGTAGGTTTTTAGAAATCCTGAGTGCCCTCCTAAGGGAGAGGTGTGCAATTCCCTAAGAATCTTTTGTTTGAGTTGGGAATTCTTACATAGGTATAACTGATCCTGGTACCATAACGAATCATTTTTCCAACTAAATGTATCAGATGTATTGGGATCTTGTTGTATCTTTTGAATGAGTGCCCACACTTCTTCATCATTCTTCCATTCATCTCTTGCTTCGTTTTTTCAATCTGGTTGGATAATAGAAATGGCACAAAGAAATGCTTCCACATCCTCATTCTTTCTTGAGAGCGCATCTCCCACAACATTTTGCTTCCATTTTTGTAGATGATTTCAAAGTCATAACCCAACATCTTTGTGACCCATTTTTGCTGCTCTTCTGAAGATAATCTTTGTTCTAAAAAGTATTTAAGACTATCATGCTCTGTTTTTACCTTGAAGTGTCTTCCCATTAGGTAGGGTCGCCATTTCTTAAGTGCATGTAGTATTGCCAACGTTTCCTTCTCATAAATAGCTTTGTGTAAATACTTTCCTTTGATTGGACGACTTTTGAAAGCAATGGGTCTTTCTTCTTGCATTAAAACAACACCAATTCGATTTCCTGAGGCAGCACGTTCCACAATAAACGTTTTTGTGAAGTCTGGTGTAGCTAAGACTGGTGCTTGGCACATTGCCTCTTTAAGATGTTCAAAGGCCTTCGTTGCTTCTGGAGTCTATGAAAATGCATCATTCTTCAATAATGTTGTTAGAGGTGCTGCTATCCTCCCATAATTCTTAACAAACATGTGATAATAGCCTGTCAACCCGAGAAATCCTTGTAGATGCTTTACGGATGTGGGGATTTTCCATTCCTTAATGGTTTTAATTTCGCTAGGGTCTACCTTAACACCTTCATGAGATACAATATGACCTAGATATTTCACCTCTTGTACACCAAAGAAACATTTGGAGATTTTTGCATATAATTGTTTCTCCTACAATAGTTTGAGCACCATGTCAACATGTTGGGCATGATCCTTCCAAGACTTGCTATAGATTAGTATATCATCAAAAAATACTAACACAAATTTTCTAATGAAGGGTTTGAAAATGAAATTCATCAAATCTTGAAATGTAGAAGGTGCATTAGTAAGGCCAAAATGCATGACCAAAAATTCATAATGACCCTCATGAGTTCTGAATGCTTTTTTTGGAATGTCTTCAGTCTTCATTCTGATTTGATGATATCCTGAATGAAGATCCAACTTGGTGAAGTAAATTGATCCATGTAATTCATCTAATAATTCATCAATGAAAGGAATGGGAAATTTATCTTTAATAGTGAGCTTGTTGAGCTCCTTATAATCTGGACACATGCGCCATGATCCATCCTTCTTGTGAACCAATACTACTGGAGCAGAGAAAGAACTTTGACTAGGTTGAATTATACCAGCCTCTAGCATTTTTGCAACCATACCATCAATTTCACTCTTTTGGAAATAGGGATATTTGTAAGGCCTGATGTTTGGAGGAACACTTCCCGAAATAAAATTAATAGCACGATCATGATCACAAATAGGTGGGAGGCCTTTGGGAGTCTCAAATACCTTGGAATGATTGTCCAAGACATTTTAGAGATCTGGAGAAATGGATGATTTCGATCTGGGAACCTATAGTGAACATAATTGTGCAATTATGCCTCGTTCTTTCTTTAGAAGCTTTGTCATTACGTTAGAGCTGATTGTTTTTCCCGGTTTCCCTGCGATACCCCTTAATTCAACTTCCTTTCCTTCTGAAGGGAATTCCATGAAAAGTTCTTGAAAAGTAAAAGCTATTGTACCCAAGGATTTTAGCCATTGGACTCCTAGTACAACATCAACACCACCTATTGGGATGGAAAGCATTGGGCTATTCAATACATATTCTCCCATGGATAACTTGATATTATGTCACTTTCCTGAGCAATTTATGGTTTCTCCACTTGCAACCATCACTTGACACTTCGGTGCTAGATATAGGAAGCAATTCAATTCCTTAGCTATCTTACAATGAACAAAATTATGGATATTTCTCGAATCAATCAACACTATTACCTTTTTCTTCTTGATATGCCCTTCTATCTTGATAGTTTGAGGAGTGGTAATTCCAGCCAATGCATTACAAGATATGGTCGGATTCATTTCTTCTTTTTCTAGGGTTTGTTCCTGGTGTATATCTTCTTCTTTCGACATTTCTTGTTCCTTTTCTTCCTCCTCTTCACAATCTATGTAAAATAATTTCTTCTCTACACACTTATGACCTTTATATTATTTTCTATCACAACTGTAACAAAGCCCTTTTGCTCTTTTTCTTCCAATTGTTGTGGTGTCAACCTTGTAGGTTGTGGATGGCTAGGGGTAGTAACACTTGCATCTTTATGATTGTGACTGGTAGGCTTCCTTGTTTCCATAATTTTTCTTTCCATTTTTCTTGCCAACTTGAATGCCTTCTCCAATAAATCTGGTTCCCAAAGGCAAACTTCATGTTGGATGTTATCTTTTAAAGTCCCTATGAACACATCAATCCTATGCTCCTCTGGAATATCTTTTACCCTTATATTCAATTTTTGGAAGTCCTCGATGTGATCCATCATTGAACCCTTTTGTTTGAGATTTATCAATTGGCTAAAAAAAGTGTTGCTTTTTGTATCCTCATAGTGTGCTATCATTTCATTCGTAAAAATAGCCCAAGTGACAATTTGTTTACGAGAGTAAAGCCATTGATACCATACAAACTAATTTGGTTCCAAATATAAAGTTGCAATGCGTACCTTTTGTGTGTTTTGCACATTATGGAGATCGAAAAATTGCTCCATCTGTAGTATCCATGTTTTGGGATCCTTGCTATCAAAATTCCTTGTATCGATCTTTGGAACATGGTGGTTCTTCGATCCAACGTTAGAGTCTATGAAATCATGATTAACATTTATTTTGTTCTCGTCATGAGTTCCATTTCCTACCCTTTCGCCATTAGTAAGCATTTCTTGTAGAAACTTTGTCAAATCTGTCTTCAAATTTGTCTGCAAATCTTCCATGCCTTTCTTTAAACCATCCATCTTAGCTTCCATGCCGTCCATCTTAACTTCCACGTCATTCATCTTAGCTTCTACGCCTTTCTTTAAACCATCCATCTTAGCTTCTACGCCTTTCTTTAAACCATCCATCTTAGCTTCTATGCCTTTCTTTAAACCATCCATCTTATTTTCTGTTACTTTTTGTGTGAGTGAAATTTGTTGCACTTGGTCTCGTAATTTTGATATATCATGTTGCATTTCTTCCTCTTCTTCAGGAGTCATGCTAAAACTTTCAGGTTGCTTACTAGTTGTTTCCATTTTCTTTCTTCGGGGGCATAAATTACCAATAGTAATGCTTCAATATGCCTTTTGAATTCCTTCAAACTAATTTTTCAAACCAAGCTTATGCAAAAATTTAAGAAAAAACTACACACCTTTTTTCACTTTGCAGGTGCTCGATATTGACTTTGATGTATCTCTGTAATTTTGGATCTCCCAGGACTAAAATTGCTTACTGTGGTAACCCATTGAGTAATCTTTTTAACCCCGCAAGTCTGATCAAGATTGGATTCTCCAATGAAGAGTTATGCCAAATCTCCCACGATGACCGGAGTATAGACTGGTTCAGTAGAGCGAAATTGTACGACATTCCACGGGTCACTGTTTCAACCTTAGGTTCTGAAAATGATACCCAGAAAAACTACAGTCTGTACTATTTCTGTAACTTACGAAAATTCAATTTGATGCTCAGAGCAAAAGTTATGACGATTTTCCCAAGGTGACCTGTTTGGAATGTCATTTGGGGGTCTTCAAAAACCCTAACTTCCTCAAATTATATCTCTGAAAATATAGCGAGATAGGATCTGAAATTCGGACCTGAGGTTTAGCACAATTTCGTCTCAAATGGTTTTTTTTAGCTTCTGAAACGTTAAGAAAACAAGTTATAGCGAAAATGCCACAATGACCTGTTTGGAGTAGCGAAACCTTAGAATCCAAAGCTCTTATACAAATGTTATGAAACTAGCTCACAAAAAGATAGAGAAGATAAATGAATGCCTTAGGAATAAGCCTCTTCGAGGGGACAACCTTCTTTACATTACACAAATGAACAATTCTTGGATGATTCAAATGACAAAACCTTTTTTCTGTATATAGGAGTCTAAGGGGTCACAATATAACCAAGCTGACCTAACAATAATAATATAAAGGCACAAAAATAACAATAGAGGGATTCTATGGGGCACAATAATAACAATATGGGAAAAATAGGGGCACAACAATAACAATAAGGGATACAACGACAATACTAATGGGGGAATCACTAGTATTATAGGGACCTAACATAAGACAAGTCGCAGAAGAGAATTTCTTAACCCTTTGGATGACTGCATGTTGAATATAAATAGGTTAGCCAATTGTTAAGGATAATTTTTGTGTGGTGCCCTTATCCAATGTTTGCTCCAATTCCTTCTTGGCTTGAACGAATTCTCTAGATGCATTCTAAATGATGGTCAACATTTCTTGATTGCCATGTGTTGTTACTTGTTTTTAGAGGTCAGCTATCTTTGAATTCATTTGTTTTCATCATGATCAACCAATTGTTATGCAAGCTATTTGACTACAACAATTGGATCATCAGTTCCATCTGAAATGTCAATGTGTAGTTTTTCTGCTACCTGATTCTTGCATTCCAACCAAACCTCCCTTTGTTGTTTCTTTCTATGTTTAAGATTATTATTGTATATCGACCTCTTATTCCACCTATTTTTAGCATCTTGAACAATATCTTGTAGACAAGAAAATAATTATCGATTTGACACATCCTTATACTCTACCTGCTATATCTTTTACTAGAGGTTTTTAGGACAACAAAGTAAAAGTTCATGGTGTAGTTGGTTGATGCTCTGGAGTATTTCACTCAGTGATCAGAGTACTTAGTGTATATTTCATTTCTGGATCAATATGCACTGACATACCTCTAGTTGCATTGTCTGAATTGGTATGCTCCGTTGATACTTCTTGTGTGTCGACTTGTTGAGTGGATTATGTTTCGACTTATGGCGAAATTGTGTGTCGGATGATGGATTTGTTTTTGTGTCGACCTGAATTTTCTGTGTCAACTTGGATAGGATCTGTGTCATCCTGAATAGTCTGCCCTTTCCTTCCATGTACTTCCTCAATAATAGGCGTGGAGAGATGAGGGGTGAATAAGAAAATAAATAAAATTTTGGAACTTGCACCTTTTGCTTCCCTACTCTACCCATTTGACCTTGAGTCTGTCGTCGGGCTAGAATTTTCTTTGGTGTGGTTGACTAAGTCAATTGCTGTTGTATTTGAGCCTATTTCTTTTCCATTAAATTGTGTCTGACTGTCTCAATAAAGATATATGTGGCTTGGTCTAAGGATAACAAAATGTCGGGTCCAATGGATGACCCAAGAAACCATTGTAACCTCATTGGCTTCTTCACTTATTTTCCTTTTGTTTGAGTGTCCTCTAGGACTTGTTTTACAATAACATCCAATCTTTCTTGAATCTAGGGGTATTCAAACTTGATACATGTGAAAACTTCTCGCCAATTTATTCCAACTGTTGGCGTTTTGACCTGAGTTGAATTATGTTCTTCTCTACCTGTAAGATTTTGTGGGAATTTTGCTAGGGGCACTGATAAGTCAAATTTAAAAGGCTCTATATACAACTCTGCCTCCCATTCCATTTCATTCTCTGCATCTGCCAATGGTAGGAGTACATCTGTTTAAGGATCTCTAGCTAGTGATGGAATCAGAAACACAATATTAGTTTGCCAAATTAGTTCTTCAAATATTTGGTCGACAATAAAATGATATGGAAGTTCCTAGGGGTTGACATCATTGGAGTCAACATGCCAAACCTTGGTTTCATCCAAGTATGATTGAATAAGAGACATCATGGGCAACAAAAATTAGACATGCTAGGGAACCCTCCATCTCTTGGAGATTGACTTTAGGTTTAATAACCAATTTCTAAATATTTCACGTGGTCCAACCGACTGTGGTTTCTCTAACCAACCATGTGAAAACATCTTAAAATCATTCATTACTGGAAACGAAATTGACCGAATTTCTGGTGAATTTTGTTTCTCCAACGAGGAAGACTTGTCTTTTAGCTAGCCAAATTAACAATGATGGACACTGAAAAGTCTTACTTGAATTCTGACATTCTTGGAAGTTGGATTTAACAATGTCAGCTACATGTTGTGCCCAATTGTATACTCTCCAAGTCTACATCATTTTCCCAATTGCTTCAAGCATGTTCAGTTTTTTGTTAGAAGATCTTCATGTTGGACTAAGGCATAGGGAGATGATGATGCATGCCCATTTGATCTGCAAGGCCCAAAATTGTCTGATGATTAAACCTTTGGAATTATTTGTTGCCGTCCCACTAGTAAACTTTCAAATCCACATAGTCATGTCGTCTGTCTTTGGGATTTTGTCGGATTTTGTCTCCATGGTGTGGTAGACTGGTGAGGTTATAAATAGAATTTTACAAAGTAATTAGTGGTTTTTCTAACCATAGAAGGTCATTACGGTACCAACTAACAATATACTTAGTGACTTCTTCCTTCAACCAACGTAAATATGCAGCTAATGGTGTGTTGAGAATGTCCTAGATGCTTGTTGTGTGTAATATTTGGTTCTACTTGATCTATTCATTATTAATTTTGGCCCACTTCATGAATGTTTCAACATGATTTCCCAAGAAGTATCGTTGATTTTTTCTTGTCTAATTTTGTTGATTTGGACCTAGAAATATATTGTAGTTCCTTGGTCAAATTTAGCTTTTGTCTTTGGTTCTACAATGAAATTTGGTTCCTGAAAACACACTCTCTTCTTATCCTTTTTTAAATATTCTTGGAACTCTTCTGTTCTTATTTGGGATCAGAAATAACCAGACTTGGAAACTCTGAAAATTTTGAAAGTTCGACCACTTTGTCTAGTGAAAATTCAAGAAAACTAATAAGCAATGTTGCATGTATCTTCATGTTTATAGTTTTCAAATTAAATGCTGCATTGATTTTGACCTCAGGATCCATTTGAAGTTGTCTCGTCACAATAGCACTCATATTTTGCATATCTGTCAACTTGTGTGACGCAAATGGTTCACTTATTTTTTTAGATTTGATGGTTGATTCAGATTTAAACTTTAATGCGACATATCAGGGTCTTAAATGTGACTTGATTGCCCCATCATACGGGCCTGATGGTCGAATATATCCATTTGATTCTCCTGAATTTTATTTTTTGTATTTCTTTTCTATTGGTCAAGTAAAATGACCTCCTTTGGTCGATATACACCAGCCTGATGTATAATATCGGTCCTTTCAGTCGGGTCGGTTCTTATAAATTTGTTTTTTATTGTACATTTTTGTTTTGAGGCCCATTTCTGACCTCAAATTTTCTCTAATGCAGACATCCCATTTCTTGTTATAATATATTTTTCTCTCGTTCGTCTAGCTCTTTTGTGAAATGGTCCGATAAAATTGATTTCCCAAATCCCAAAAGGTAGTGTTGGGATAATTGAGTGAAGCAACATATATAACGATTGAGTTGGTCTTTGACATACATCACATTTTTGGACTTGCACTCGACAATCCTGAAATATAGTCGTGCATCATAATATTGCCTGCAAAATCTTCCTTGTTGTCATGTCACCTTGATAATGTTTGCCTGCAACTCCTTTATGGGATTCACTAATACTAGCTTTCCTTCCGTGTTCCAATGTGCACCATCTGAGAATATCGTTTTCTCCTAGCTTGTGTAATTGACCATTTATTAACAAAAATGGTGCCACTTTAATTGCTACAATCTTCTTCTTTTTATTTGTCAATCCATCAGGTGCCTTCCCTGTGTGTAGAAATTGTGCAATTTATACAAACTCTAAAGGAATTGCTTCTACTTTAAATAGGTGAGAATTTGGTAAGTCATCCTCTAGGTCTATTGACTCTTCCCCTATCTCCAGCCAGGACAAATGATCAGACATGACATTCTTCTTACCAGGTCGGACGATGAATTCAAACTCAATTTTTTGAAATAATAATAACCATCGAGAGATCCTTCATCGATGGACTAACCTATTAATAATATATCTCATAGCTTGTTGATATGTAAAGAATATGAATGGGTTAGTAAGGAGTTAATGAAAAAAATTATGTAGTGCAAGGATAATGGTGAGTGATTCTCTTCAGTTTTCGAGTAATTTTTTTCAACTTTATTTATCTTCTGGCTAGAATAAGCATTGGGATGATGTATAGACTCATCGTATGGTTGTGCTAAAATGACCTTGACTACCATATTAGAAGCATCAACATGAGCATGAATTTTTTTAGGACAGTCGGGGAATTTTAAGATAGGTGCCTCAACCAACTTCTTCTTTAATAGTTGGAACGATTCCTTGCATTATGTCGTCCATACATATGGAACATCCTTTTTCAGTAATTCATCCATTGGAAAAGTAAAGTTAGAGTAATGCCTTATCAAAATCTTGTAGTATCGTGTGTGCCCAAAAAATATTTTGATCTGTTTTTTATTAATCGGGGGCTTTAAATCGAAAATTACTTTGATCTTTGCCATGTCTACCTTTATTCCATCCTTGGATACTCCATAACCTAGCAGTATTACAATTGGTGTAGAAAAAAATACATTTTTGATGTTTAAAGATAACTGAATATGTTTGCATCTTTCAAGCATTAAACATAGCCATTGAATATGATATTTTAATAATGAATAGATTGTCTAATCATCAAAGTATAATTCCATTGTATTATAGATGTATCCTTGAAAGGATTTGAATACAATCCTTGAAAACACTGTAGGTGCATTCTTTAATTTAAAGGGAATTACTGTGTACGAAAAAGGCCATAATTCAGTAACAAATGTGGTTTTCTCCTAGTATTCCTCCACAATAGGCACTTGATTGTACCTTGAGAATCCATCTGTAAAGGAATAACACTCATGGCTCACTACTTCATTTATTATATCATATGTGAATGGAGTAGGGAATGGATTGGTTATTGTGAGCTTGTTTAGTCCACAAAAATCAACACATATTCCCAATCTTGTAGGGTTGTGCTCTTTTTGTTGCACAACCATGGGAATTTCCTATTCTGACTTATTGATAGGGTAGATGAAGCCAACAACTAGCATCCCTTCTATCTCTTTTTGTACAATGGGTTTATATTTATGTGCAAGTTTTTATGGTATTTTATTTATAGGTTTCGCTCCTGAAATGAGGTCAATTTTCATTTCCCCCATTTCCTTAACAAGTCCCTTTATTCTTTTATAATTATGGGAAAACAATTCTTGGTACTCTTTTAGTAAGTTGATAAATTTTGTTGTTTGTTTGTCTGACTAGTAGTCACCTATTTGGGCTAGCTTAGGTTGGTCGTCATTTGATATATCAACTTCCTTTGTTTTAATCTCTACATCCATCTATTCAGGGGCCGTTGAATTGTTTAGTGTCTGACATCTGACTTTTACCTCTCGATATGTGGGTGGAAAGTCTAATTGATCAAGGTTTTCATTTTCTTTCTTTTAGACTTTAAAAATTGATCTAATTTTTTTGAGATTTTCGGAATGTTCCTTCTTCCAACAAAAAATTTGACCAATAGTATGAGTATATTCCATCTATAAATGACTAGAAATTTTATCATTTGATAAGCATGACACATGATTGCATATAGGATTTGATGAGATGTCATTTCTACTTCTTATTTACACTTATTGAAGGATTTTTCCTTCAAAAATTATTTAATATACTGAGTTTCCTTGACCAATTCCTACTCTTTTGGCTAGAATTCAAAGGCCTTAATAAAATTATCTTTAGTTCTTTCCATTGTAATGATTGATCACGAGCTTCCTCCAGTTTGTACCATTTATTAAGAAAATTATCCAAAGTGTTAGGAAACATATGAGGCAATACCCTTTCATCCCTATATCTAATTCTTCACCATTATGATTCACAATTTTGTATATGAAGAACGAGATCTTGTACGGGCTTGAATATTGGGATATTTTCTTGTATTGATAACTTATGCCCTCCAAAACTTTCAATAAAATATGTTGTTTTTATTGGCCACGTTTGGATTTGGGTCGAATGAGTATCCCACCAAGGAGCTGCTTGACCAATGAAAGTATGAACCAAGCTCTGCATTCTCCCTTGATCTCCAATATATATGGTCACTTGCTCAACGTGATTCATAGGAGAAGCCCATTCCTTGAATCTAAGTATATTACTGGAGTCTTCATTTAAATCAAACTGTAGCAAAGATGACACTCCTTTGCTTTCCCTTTCTTAGATTATAGGCATAGATTTTATGACGAAACATGACCAAACATTCTTCATTGGTATTTCTTCAATTGTCTAACGTTCTTTCACTTTAGATTCATAATTGTCGATTTTACATTCATAGATCTTGGTGTTAGAATTTTGTCCAATAGAAAGTGGGGAGCCGATTAATATCTCTCTGAATACATTAGGCTCCAAATTTCCTTTATCTTCCTGGAGGACTTGATATAGCCTCCTTGTCTCTGGTTTTTTTCCCATGGTTCAACCCAAGGATTTCCTTTGCGAGGGTTAAGGCAAATAATTATCTTATTATTATTACCTTTTAGTTTAATTATGTCTTTTTCGAAAGATATGGTGGCTTTCATCTTTCGACCCCATGGTCTCTTGACTAAATTTGGATAAGCCGGAATTCCATCGACTAAGTCAATGGATTCGAAGTCAACAAAGGTCGAAATTCCCATAATTGATGGCTTAATTTATCATAGTGTTCCAATTGGCTCATTGAACCTTTGGTAAACTAATTTAAGATAGTTAGTAGTCTTGTGAAGTGATGGTTTCCAAAAATTAATCCATGTTTCTCTTGAAAGTATATTTACTTGAGATCCAAATTTGACCATGACTTGTTTCATCATATATCCATTTATTTGCAAATTTACCCGAGGGTTGTCATCGTCTGAAAATCTACCTTGTGAAGATGGCACACATTTTTGCATTGATTTCTTCCTTCATTGCAATCTTTTAATATATTTACAAGTTCGACAAGGCGACCAAATGATTATTCTTCCTTTAATAGTTCCAGAGGATTCATCGATTCCAAGAAGTATTTTCTTGACCCGTGCTAGACCTAGTAAAGACATGGAGGTTTTTTGAACTTATAATATCTTTCTTTGAGAAGGACTGTAACAAATTGACGACCCTTTTATTTAATATATTTTGAAGAATTTTAGGGAAATCCTCCAATGAGTGCTCACCCAAACCACACATATTATAAAAACATAAGTTGGTCTTGTCTTTCAGTGGGCATCTAGGTGCGCGGGGCCCTCTTGGTAGCATCTAAAATAATAAATCTTCCTCACTCTCAACCTCTATCATGACCTCGACCATTGTGTCCTCCGCTTTAGCCACCATATCCTCCTCTTTCGTTTCCTCTTCCTCCTTGGATAGGTGGCTCATTATATTGATCCGAAGCCTGAGTATGGTAAACAACATGATATTTGGGATTGTTCTTCACATTTTAATGACCTTCTTGTATTGAGTGGCTATTATCCTCATATATGGCACACCATTTTGGCTTAGTATTATGTAAATTATTCTAACACTCTTTAGTACTGTGGTTTGACGCAATTCAACATATATCCCTGTATGTATCCGACTGAACTCGTCGAACATATTGATCAAAATAATCAACAAATTTACAATTATATTTGGTATTCCCTTCACTTCTACAGTTAATGCACCATATTTTTTTTTGGAGGGATAATGCCAATAAAGAGTGTTATAATTTTTCAATCTTTTCTTCTAGCGTATTGTTAGTCGTCGAGGTGTTTGATTACTCCACATCATTTGTTTCAATATGTTGAGAAAATTTAAGGGATTTTTTGCATGTCTATACTTCGTGCATCCTTAGCGGTCCTCATATCTTCTGCAATATACCATTGACTTACCATTTGACTAATGATGCTTCACCAATAACATAGGGGATCTAGCTTAGTAAATCTTTGAATCATTTGTCATATTCCCTTACTATCTCATGTGAACGTTGTATAATCTCTTTCAAGTTTTGAGACGCAAGATGTTTGACATCTTGTGCTTTGAAAAAGGAGAAGAAACTCATTTTAATATCATTTTTACTTTTCAACTAGTTTTTTGTGATATTCATAAACCAAGTAAGTGCTCACTTTTGAAAAGCGGCTACAAAATGGGCTATTTGTTTATTTTCATCACTAATGTTGTTAGGGGCCCAAAACGTTTCATAAACGAACCAATGTTTCTTTGGATCTTCATCTCCTTCATAAATGGGGATATGATTTAGTCTCATTTTTACTGGTGAAGGTGTAGCTTTTATTGATGCTTTCTGATTATTTGACTGGTCAGTCTTATCAACTTCAACTTTTGGCTAGTGTGGAATGCTTTATTTTTATTTTACTTTGACTTCAACATCATTTATTAGTATTTTGTTGGTTTGACAACCTTTTTCTATATATTCCATGAACCAACTTGCCTTGAGTCGTGACTCTTCAATGTCTGGGTTTGTATCTTCATATTCCTCAACGGATAATAATTGCGATAGGGTGTGGTATGTTCGTGAGATCTCTAATGTGGAGGAGTATGTATTAATTTTCTTGATTATCAATACGTGTTTGAAGAATTTCAATTTCTTGTCAATCACTTAAATTATCTTGTTCATCTCTCCTATACCAAATTGTGGATGATTTTGAATTAAAATGCAGTCATTGTTGAAGGAATTCATGAACGTAGAGACTTGGTATTGATGCAACTAGTGATTATGGTAATGTTGGACTAGAATTGTTCATTTCCATCTTGTCTAATTGCCTTCCAAGACTTACCTATAGATTAATAGTATTTTTTGGAACGGGAAGTGCTACACCGCTCAACCCCTGATGTTGACCATCAGAGGAGTCTTATGCATCTTCAGTTTGACGCTCCTGAGTTTGAATTTTCTTTCTATGGTATTCTTCTCTCATTTATTCTCGTATCTTTTGCCTCTTGTCTTGCTTTTTAATGTTGGTTGACTGTTTATACAATCAAAATCCATCTAAAGTCTTTCATATACTATCTTCATCTTGTCATTTCTTTGCAGCTGGCCACTTTCCTCCCATTTTAATTTATTAATACTTCTCCTTTTTCTTCTTTTCCTTTTTATAATTTATTCTTCACAGATAATTACCCCCCCTTGCTGAGAAAACTTACTGTTAGTCGACGAGGGAAAAATCAACATGCATTTTTTATTTGCTCAAGAAATAATCCCACACTTCTTTTGTACTTTTACAACGAGCGTCGAGAAATTTCTCCCAGTTGATCTGCTTCTAACGATGGTCGGAGTTTAGTGGTTATTGAAGAGGTGGTTGGAATTCTACTATATGGCCATCTCCTTCGTCGAGGAGAAACTTGTGTAATAAGGTCAGTATGGTACAAAAAATTTATTGTGAAAATCATTGAAAAACCTTGTTTTAATTCGATCAATATAAGTTCGTTCTTGTATTGCTTGCTCCTCACAAAATTTGTCCAATATCTTTTCGACCCACTCATTTAGATTGGTTCGACCACCATTTGTAAGTTTTAATGTCAATTTCCCTCATCTTCTTTCCATCGCATTAGTGGTTTGGTCAAGGAATTTCTTAATGTTGGTTGGCGTTGCTTCGATGAATAGTTCATGTGCTTTTGTTAAAAAATGTGCCCTAGTCTTTGTAATTGACAATTTATTTCGCCTCACGTAGTTCTTTACATAATTATTAATCTTCTTCTTCCACCATTGGTGTATATCTTGTAAAGTTAAAATTTATGTTTGCATGTTATAAGTACTCAAGTCCAATACTACCGACAACGGAGCCAATGCTGTAGTCTAGTAGAAAGTGCACATTAGTTATAAGTAGAAAGGAAAACAAAAACTCACATAATCACATGAAATATAAGTAATGTAGAAGAGACACAAGTTAGCAGTGAACCAACAAAGAAATACTTTTTATTATATTCTCTTAATGAGAAAATCAAACCATTCCATTGATGTGCATACATTCATATATATATCATGTGTCGACAGTTACGACAATTTAGCTGTCGGAATCAAATATCCTTAACCAACTTAGACAGTCAACTCGACTAGCAAGTTGACCGACTTTACAGTATGTATTTATTATGTCAACTCGACTGAGCTACCCAACTAAGTTGACTAGCCCCTCCAATAGAAACTATTTGTACTAGGTCAGAAATTGCACATGCAATGGGAGTTTTGAGCATGAATATATCAAAAATAGGAAAGAAGATTTGAACAATTGTAAAGAGGGTTTTTAGATATTCGCATTGGCACTATATATTATGGAATTTTCTATCAAGGAAGACCTAAGTAGATAGATTATTAGATGTCCATGGATTTGTTAATACATATCGGGTAGGAGATCTAGATTGTAGAAGATATACAAGTGATTATATTTTTAACCTATTTGGTAGAGAAATCAGTTGGATGAGAAAGATATAGTATGCAACTACACTCTTAACTACAAAATATAAATACATGGAAACCACTCATGCAAGTAAGGAATTTGTATGGTTATAGAGATTGTGTTCAAGTATTGCGTCTATATCATAATTTGTAATGTTAGGTTGTGACAATCAAAGTGCAATCTTTCTAGCAAAGGACTATACTTATCATTTTAAAAAATGGATATGGAAGTTCAATATCACTTTGTGATAGACATGGTTGAAGAAAATAAAGTGTTGTCGGCAAATGCTAGCATTTTGAAGAATGTTGCAAACACATTAACAATGTTTATTAGAACTAAGAAGTTCCCTTGGTCTAGATAAGCGATGGTCATTGCTACTATAAATTGTTGATAATGTAATCCTTAGGTTTATTATATGAAATGAAAAGAAAAATGCGAAATAATTTTGGATGTGTTATATTCCTTAGAAGATCAACACCACTCATTGTACATTGCGCCAAGGTTGTAGGGGTAAAGTCCCTACATTTTTTTGAGTGTTCTTTTTTTTGTTTTTTGTTTTGGCTTGGTTTTTGTGTAGTTTATCTCATTATAATGCAATTCTAATTAAGGAATCTAATCTAGGTTAATGAATTAGGGTTTTGGATGCTATGGAATCCTATATATTGTATTGTAATGGTGAAGTTGATACAATTATAGTTAGAGGCATGGTTCTAAACATTTGTTGGTTTTCCCAATTAAGGGTTTCTAAGGTAAATTTTTGAGCACAAAATGTGAACCAACTAGTTGCAGGGATCAGACATTCTATATACCTATAGACCTTGCTACTCTATCTCTCTTAGCAACATGCCACTCTTGAGCTGGGGCTATGAATCCACTAGGGAAAATGATACCCAAATAAAATATGTTTCATAGTCAGTACAAGTAATGACTAGTTAAAGGTACCAAAGTCCAACAACAATTGCAATCATGATCCCATTCTCCTCATCCTACACAATATAAGGAAGTGTACCCTCTTCTTTGCTCCATAATCCGTTGCCCCACTTCCCTTCTAGGGATTCACCACAAGCTAACTAGGAAGTCTTAGATATGTGTCTCTAGAAACTCCAACTATAATTAGGGATTCTCTAGGCACCATCCATGTATCACACACTAAGCTATCCTACCCACCCAATTCCCCCTCTTAGGCTCTAGCCTTTCCCCAAGAAACTAAAGGAAAATTGGTAATATGGATATAGAGTCTTAGTGGTTCTCTAAGCTCATGCCCCCATATCTAGACAAAATGATAGAGATTAATGATGAGAATGAATGGAGTTTCCACCAAGCTAATTCCTTAATTATGCATGTCTCTATCTTGACAAGTGGCACTAAAGGACTAGATTCCCAACACTTGGGAACTCATCCCCATACTAAGGAAATGAAGAAATAATATATGCATTATGTATTAGGACTTAGGAATATTATAGTACTTATTTGGCTTATCCCCTTACCTTATCACATTTCTTTAATCCCTTATCCTCCTTTCCTTCTTGTGGAGTCCTAGCTAACCCCCATACTCTTTTGTTTAATCTGGTCTATAGATATGATGTATTTTATCAATACGAATTTATGAAAAATTAAATATCTAGGCTCTCTAGCCTAAAACATTATAGGCACTTTGGCCTAAAATCAAACCAGCTGTCTAACTTATAAAAAATGTGTACATTAACATATTAATGTCTAGGAATCAAACTAGGGATATTAAAATATTTTTGTCATTTTGTCTATCCTAGAAGGAAAACTTCACCCACCTTTAGAATTATGGATCAATTACTCACCCTAGAGTCTTAATGGCCTTCATGCCTACCAATTTTACCTCCATGTGGTGAATCATTGGCTTTAGAATCCAACAAGCCTCCCAAGTGAGTGATTTCATATTTTATTTGGATAAACATACATGGGAATCAACCTCATAATTGACATATAAGTTCACACCTTCATTACTTTATTCAAATCACATCTCTAATTGGCTGAAACATTGTATTCCAATGGATGTTCAATGATTGTAATGTTGAGCTAAGACATTGGTAGCCATTGGGAGTCATGAAAGATTTGATGACTTTATTGCTCTTCACTATCCAAATAAGACTTTAAAATTAATTGATGATACCTTAAACTTAGCAAAAAGCTTCATGTGAAATATTATGATTATAAACATTCTTTAGATGATGTTTGATAAGTAATCAAAATCAATTAAAATAAGTGTTCATCAAGACAATTGGTTTTTCACATTAATTGGTTCCATAATAAGCAATCAACTCAGTAGTTGAAGTTTGTTTTCGTTGAAAAGACCATCATAAACAACCGGTATAATTTACTTCTGTATTTGGCTGCCAAACCATTGTACATAGTTATCACTTTTCATTTGAAATATTTGAAAATCGCATCTTTGAATTTAGTATTAGGTATCTGTACTTCTCTTTTTCCTCATAGATCATTTATCTCATGTTAAATACTACGGTACATATGCTCAAGTGACTGCAGAAATTGCATGCAAAATTTCGTGTCTGCCCTATAGTTAGTCTTAGACTAACAGCCTAACAGCTCCTACATTGCTTGTGCTTCTGGGCTGATCTGGCCACTTGGGAGGACCACCCTTTGCCAGAATGTACTGAAACTAATATCCATTATGGGCCATAGCTTGGAAATGTATTTTATACAGTAGGATATGAGAAAATGCTGCCAAGACATGGACTGTAAATCTTTACCTTGTTGTCTAGTAGTGTTTCGAGAGTTTGGGCAACCATTATTGAACTTGTGTTAGGGTTTGTGTTTCTCCGCAGTATTCATTAGTTTTGAAACAGTAAATGTTTGGTAAACTTTCATGTGGAGCAGGATGCTACAACTCCACTATTGGAATCAGAAGCGGTTGACTTGGTGAAGGATGTATTTGCTTCAGCTGCTGAAAGAGACATATACACTGTGCTGCTTCTATCTCATTCTTGTTTATTTAAAATTGTTTTTCTGGGAAATCTCTTGTGGAAAATATTTGTAATCTGTCGTGTTGGAATTGACTAGGTTTTTTTTTTGTTCTTCTTTATTTGTGTTCTTCTCTTTGTTGTATAATTTGATTTGTACTCCGTTACAATTCAAGCATCTTTTGTTTCCTCCTGACAAAGTTGCCATATGATTCAGGGTGATGGGCTGGAAATAGTAGTTGTCAATGCAGAAGGTGTCAAACGCGAGTTCTTGGAGTTGCGTCGTGATTGATCCAATGAAATTGTTAAATCAGGTGTCATGCTTGATCTGATGGTATTGCTATATCTGGTGCATAGCAATTTGGAAGATGTTGATTAATGTCCATTTGTGCTGAAGTTGGACTTGGAAACCAAATATGAACTGGCATTTTTTTTCAGAAGAAAAAGCTATATAGTATTTCTATTATATTTCAAATATGTTCCATATACATAAGTGAAGGCCATATCCTTGGATTTGGATCCAAAACACATCATGTTTGTAGCGTTACATCCATCTTATATAATAACAAAATGAGGTCTGTCTATAAGAGTATAGTGTAGCCTGTCCCTATTTAAAAAACTTAATCCAAAATAAGGAAACCAGGTGCATACCAGATTTTGCCCTTTTAAAAGCCTGGCATAGAAAAAGGCTGTATGGCGCATGTAAAATGATCTATAGAGATGCATAGTTGCCATTTTTCATCTGAAGACTGTAAGCCTTTTTTTGATAGCTTATCCGCTTGTTCATTCTGACCCCGCTTTATATGAGTGATAGGGAACTGTGAAGGCCTCCATAGTGCTTTAATCCTGCTAATCCATCCTTAGAGGTTGTCATTTTTGATATTATGGTTCCCCTTCACAAGATCAATGATTATTTTAGAATCTCCATAGATGTTAATGGGGCCAATGTCCATAAAGGAGCAGAAAGTAAGCAGTCCATGAAGGGCCATGGCCTCAGCTTTATTATTTGACCCATTTCCACCATACCAATACATGTAGTAATGAAGATCTCTTGAAAGACAGATGAATACTCCACATGCACACTTTCCATCTTTTGCTGCTCCATCGAAGTGCGCCCTTGGAATAAGAAGCTGACTGGAATCAGTGACTGTTTTTCGTTGCATCTTCTGTTGAGGGTTGATTGGAAGAATTGAATAGTAATATGGGATTATCTTATCAAATAACTGCCCAAAGTCCTCCTTGCTGTCCTGAAATATCTTCTTATTTCTCCATTTCCATATAAACCAGTTGACAATTAAAGGAATGGGGCGCCAAACTGATTTCTGAGAGGCCCACCATTCGTATGCTTCTGTTATGGTGGGGTGAGTAACTACAGGAAAACCAAAGAATGATGCCATCTTCTTCCATAAAATCTGAGATAGTGGACAGCTTAAGAATATATGCATGTTATCTTCTGTATTGGAGAGGCAGTTTATGCATATGGCAGGTCCTTGCCATTTCCTTTTCTGTAGATTAGTCCATGTGAGATTTTTGTTATTATAAACAAGCCATGCAAACAAAATTATTTTTATTGGGCAACCAGTCTTCCAAAAGGAGTATGGAAAGAGTTCCTGAGCGCATACTCTATTCTGTTCTATCAAGGAAAGATATATATTGCTGACTAATACATTTGGCTGACCTTTCTTAACCTGCCAAAAAATTCTGCCTCTGTCCTCAGTTTTGAATATCCCTGCATTTTTCATAGTCCAGATGATCTTCTCCCATTGGGCAGCCATTGTACCTTGCAATCCTAGCACTTTATTCGATTTCCATATCGGATTAGCATCCTTCCATTCTTCGATTACTTGTGCCCAGTGAAAGAGACCCTTTTGGTGGAGGAGTGTGAGAAGTGGAGGAGAAAACGGGGATTCCATCTCTCCCCCCATGATTGCATCAGATCCAATAAGGATATTGTTTCCAGTGTTCATTTTCCAGATTATGTACCTTTTGAAAATTGGGAGGATCTTTTGGAAACTTCTCCATATCGCCGATCCATTGGATGGCCACATAAAATCGTTCCTGTACCAAAAATGAATATCTTCATTCCCCATATATTTCATTCTGATAGCTTTACGCCATAAACTTTCACCAAAGACAGTTCTCCATAATGTTTTGCAGAGAAGCGCCAAGCCGAAAATACGAAGGTTCATTAAGCCCCAGCCCCCCATTTTTTTGGGGAGAGTTATGTTATCAAGTTTAGTGAGATGATATTTCTTCTTGTCCTTACCTCCACCCCAAATAAAAGTAGCCATTAGACTATTTAACTTCTTAATAATAGTTGAGGGGATGAAATACAGATGCGCCCAATAAACAGAAATCTGAGCTAGGACCGATTTGAGAGAGTATCATTCTGCCAGCTAGGGATAGGCTTTTATATTCCCATCCCGAAATTCTCTTATAGAATCTGTAGGTGATCCATGCCCAATCAGATGTGTTGTATCCTGTGGACTTGAGGTGATAACTGAGATATTTGATACCCTCATTAATGGAAACCGCCTGAATGTTATACAGCTGTGATATATTTTCCATCTCCTCCATTTTAACATTGCCAAAATGAAATGAGGATTTCTCTTTATTTATGATTAGCCCCGTGGCTTTTTGAAATGATAATAATAGCCCATGCATAAAAATCCATGTATGTCTACAAAGCACAGCAAAGAGTAAGACATCATCCACAAAGAGATTGTGTGTAAAAGAGTTACCTCTGGATATTGAAAGAGGATCAATATTTCCATCCGCAACTGCTTTTTTTATATGAAGACTGAGTGTATCCATGACTAGGATGAATAAGAGGGGTGATAGGGAGCACCCTTGGCGCAGACCTCTTTCCGCTGAGAAGAATGATGTGGGATATCCGTTTATGAGAATGGCAAAGTTTACCCCTTCCACATAGGCCATGATCCATTTGGTACATCGGTCATCCAGCCCGATTCTTATTAGTAAGCATCTCAGATAGCCCCAATCTAAACAGTTGTATGCTTTTTTTAGATCAATTTTAAGGATGGAAGCTCCAATTCTTTTCGTCTTCATAGAATGTAAAGCTTCCTGAGCAATAGCCACTGCATCTAGATGTTCCTTCCACTCAGAAACCCATGCTGTTCTTTAGAGATATGAGTTGCTAAGATGCCACGGCTTCTTTCAGCTATTAATTTTGATATAATTTTATAGATGGCATTGCATAGAGAAATCGGCCTGAAATCTACAAAGATAGAAGATTCCTTTTTTTTTTCGGAATCAAAGCTATATAGGTGGAAGAGATGATATGATGAATCTTCCCTTTGATCCTGGTCTCTTTAACCATCCCCAATATGTCATTTTTCATCATTTCAAAGAAATGTATCAAAATGTCTATGGTCCAGCCATCAGGGCCATGGCATTTGTCTTTCTTAAATGTTTTCATTACAGAAAGTAATTCTTGCTCTGAAACAGCAGCATATAGCCTTGAATTTTCTTCTTCCTCAAACATCTTTTGGAAAGGTTCAATGCCCCACATTATATCTTCTATACTTCTGTTAGCATCCCGGGAATATGCCTTTTTAAAGTATTTGATTGCTTCATTTGATATATCTTCTTGGGAGTGAAAGTAGGCCTCTTCTTCATTTTTTATTTTCCATATGGCATTTGAAGCCCGCCTTTTGCTTGCAAAACGGAGGAAATTTTTTGTGTTTTTATCACCTTCTCTTAGCCAAGTGACTCTGCTCTTTAGCCTCCATGTTATTTCTTCCATTTGCAATATTTTTTTTATTTTGTTTCCCCGGAGCTCCCAAATCCGCACTCTACTTTTCCATGCAAACTTATGGGATGCCATACCCTCAACTATCTCTTTTAGTTCTTCTTCAATCTTCATCAATTCAAGACTTTTTTTTCTTTTTCTGTATCTGCCAATCTTTAACTCTTGATCTGAGGATCCTCATTTTATTGATCAGGTTTTCAGTCGAAGAATCCTTTGATGTAGGAAATTTGGCTCTCCAAACATCATGGACCATACAGTTGAAAGATTCATCCTCCAGCCAATACCTATTAAATTTAAAAGGATAGCTTTTTCGAGGATTATGTTCCATCCATTGTAATGAAATTGGTCTGTGGTCCGAAATGAACACAGGGAGAGTGAGAGAGCTCGGAATACCATGATTTTCAAGCAGCTTTCCATGCAAGATGAATCTGTCCAACCTTTTTGCAATGAAAGCATCCCCCGCTCTACCATTGTCCCAGGTGGGAGCCAAAGGGTCAGGACTTATGTCTATCAGATTATTTTGCAGCATAGCTTCCCTGATTTTTTCCCCAATAGGATCAGACTTTTTCCCCTTTCCCCACACTTCGTCCGGTCCCAAGGTGCAATTTAAATCTCCAGCAATGAGGAGAGTATCTATCTCCAAAATACCAGAGGCAATAAACAAGTTCCAAAAGGATTCTCTGTTCTTGTATGGAGCATAAACATTGAGAATGTGGAAGTTTTCAGCATATCCTCTGCATTTGGCGACAACCAAAATTCCCCCAAGACAACGGAAAGTAACTGCTTTAATCCATTTCGGATCCCATAAAACAGCAAGTCCACCTGAAAGGCCATTCGCCTCCATTGCCGCCATATACCATGATGATAGCATACGCCTGAAGAAAGCGATAGAATCCAGTCTGTCATGCATTGTTTCCTGGACAAGTATCAACCTGTACAGGGCAGAGCAAAAAAGATATTTTAGAGCTAAAAATTTGGGGCCAGCTCCAAGACCCCTTATGTTGATAGAAAGAATATTCATCATCTGGAAGTCTTCTTGGGAAATTTTGCTCTAAGAGGCCCAGGTTCAGTGTAATTCGAGATGGGGACTTCAATGAGGGAAGACCCCTGGAAAGTGAGACTACGAGAATTGCATCTGCCCCTAAAGTGTCTACTGCCCTTGTTGTTTTTCCTGCGCACAGTGATGTTTTTTGCCGAATTGGGACTAATGACCAGAGAAGATTTGCGACAGGGTTTATGGATAGTCAAGGGGAGCAGATGAAGAGATTCTTTGCGGAGGAGTATTTCAATATCACTCCCAATGGAGTTGGAAGGGGAATTTAATGGAGTAGCGGAGGGGGAAATCAAAGATAAGGGTGCTTTCCCCTTAGGATCAGAGCGATTCGGCGATAAGCATTCGAGTTTGTCAGGCGACGATGGAGAAGAGGGGATAATATGGATGGGGACATTCATTCGAGACAAATCATTGACAATAGGAATTGGAGATGGGGATTTAACAGGAATGTCGAGTCACTCGCAGCATTAAGATTGCCCATAGATAATGATCTAGGAATGGGGATGGAAGGAGATTTTAAGATCCTGGGCGAAAAGAACGGACGATGAGTCAGACTCTCCGACATATGCGGCGAATTTTGAACATTAATACAAACAGGTGGAGAGAAGTTATGTTCAGAGGGAGACGCTTCATTGAAAAAGCAGGAAACTCCCTCATGTTTTCTAGGAGAGAAAGCTGCAGCTCGGGCAAGATGATCCATCTTATTAACTCTTTTCCAAACCTTTCCTTGATGCTTCCGGGGACAACCGTCTTTTAAATGACCCGTCTTATGACAAATGGAGCACCTAAAAGGTACTCCCCAGTAATCTAATCTTTGAGTGGCAGATAATTTACCCCAATTCAAAACAATGTGGTCTGGAAAACCACCTCTATAGTCTCACTCAATCAAAATCCACGCAATGCGCTTGTCTCTAGCACCTAGGCAACTGGGATTGACAAATACAAATTTACTGATAGCATTACCAATGAAGGAAAGAGATTCCTTCGTCCACAATTCTAATGGCAGCGCTGGTAATTTTACCCATATGAAATTGTTCTGTGGAGTATTTCTGAGCGGGTCGAAACCAATAAACCACCTGTGGAGAGCTAAGAAACTCTGCCCATGCACCCACGCAGATCCCATATGATATACATGTCTTTGACTTCCAAAAAATGGAAGCTGTACCAGTCACGCATAAGGCGGACTATGGTGGGAGTATAACCTATGAGAGGGCTCCATCTGGTTGAGAGCCATGATCTTATCTGTGCATCCGACATGTCTGGAAAATGCCACTTTCCAATGAGAGCCCTTTGTTGCAGGCTAGCAATTCTGTCCTTTAATTTGACTCCATCCAAACATATAGCTAGAGGGGGAGGAGTGATTTTAGCAGGACAAAAAACCTTTTCGCGATGGGGAGCCGAGGGAGAAGATTCATTCAAATCAGCCACGAGATTGGTCAGAAGAAGGTGCTTGACCAAATTAGATTTCCAGTCAGATAGTTTGGCAGAACCTTGGTATTTTGATTCAGCCTCCATCGCGGCTTTTACCAGGTCCGACGTGTCCGACTCACCGTTGAGAATGTCCATCAATGACAGAGACTGGCTGATGTCAGCAAGCGGATGGGTCTATGCCAAAAGCATGGAGAGTAAATGCCAAAACAGGTAGGAATAAATGATAGCCAGGTAATGAGTGACCTCGGGATGTCGGCAGGATGGACGGAAAATGGAAAATCTTTTAGAAAGGTTAGGAGAGTAAATCCCAGGACACGGAGAGTGAATGACAGGTATTCAAAAAGCTACCTCGAGATTTCGGCAGGCAGTTCAATTTAAGGAAAATCTACGCGGAAAGATTGAAAGTACCCTCAAACAAAAACGAGGAGCTAATATAGAAAATGGCCCATGTCCTCCAGGCATTTATAGAAAGTAGAAAGGATTTATGTGTAATGACTAAAAAAGTCAAGGGCGGAAGACGAGGGAGGTCCTGAGCCCCAAAAAGTGGATGGGAAACAAGAAAGGCGGCGTACGGTGGTAAGAAGGAAAGATAGGATATACTATAGGAAGCCACGTCAATACACCGGAGAATGGGCAGGAGTCGAAACTCCTGGCAACGAAAAATAATCAGAGTTCGAACCGGCAGGCAAATTCAAGCTGCGAAGAAGGATGCCGAAACGACGATACAACAGTAGATACAGTCGAAAATGCTCCATACAATATAACACCTTTCATCTAATCACCGGGCAAGGCCATTAATAAAAGAGTATTCTATGAAATATTCCATAGACGGCCTAAAACTCTCTTAAAATTGATCCAGGACTGTGTATCAATCTTATCCCATACATCCAGTCAAATCTAATACTAAGAATTAAGAATGCACCACCAGAAACTAAAACAGGGTGCTCCCGGCACCGGAAACTAAGCAGAGTGCTAAACGCCCAGAAAAATCTACGAGGAAGAGTTGGGACAGACGATACAACAACATAAAAGTTTAAGAATGCACCACCATTTGCACACCTTGAATCTAATATCAGAACAAGGCTTATAAACAAAAAAGAACTTTTTGATATATTCCACAGGCGACCATAACCTTTCTGAAGAAAGTACCCAGGACATGTTAATCTATCTCATCTCATATTCTCACAAAAATCTATAATTAGCTTCACAGAGAGGGTCCCGGAGAGGAAAACAGGCATATATTAAAAAATATAATGATGTTCTTTAGATTTCCAGCATCTACCAGTACTAGAACTCTAAGAACCCCAGAATTGATTAAGAAGACTGAAAAAGATACTAACAGAAGGAGGAGGGAGGTAACTAACCTTTCAGTAGAAGCCAGAGCCGAGGGAGGAGTGCCTCAGTCGAACATTGCCCGCCAGAGACAAAATAAGGACGAATGCATACCCCGAGTACTCAGAAAGAAAACTGGAACTGTGGTCTGTGGGAGTTATAAGGTGTAAGAGTGTACAGAGGCGAAAGGAAAACAAGCCGAGGATTATGGAGCAGGTTTTATAACAAAAGGATGCCAAATGTGTATAGTGGGATGACATATGAAACTTCTGGAGAATGGATACTTACAAATGTAAGGTCCAGGAGGCAACTCTTGTAGACAGGTGGAGAGATATCGAAAACGAGAATGCAACACACAAATGCATGGAAGAGTGCACAGAGAAAGCTGGTGGAGTGATAACATCAAAAGGAGGCCATGTGTGTTAAAAGAGTGATTCAGGATGTGGATACTTACAGATGAAAGGCCTAGGAGGCGGCCCTTGTAGACGGCTGGCTAAGTCACCAGATTCGTCCTAAACCCCCTGCGAATCCCGAATCCGGCGAATCCGACACGATTCGGTCCGGATTCGTGTCCAAATCACAGGACACGTCGTGTCCGAGGGCGTGTCGCGATTTTCAGGGGCGTGTCGCGATTTTAGGACACGTGTCCGGTTTCCAGGACTCACTAAGCTCAGTGCGGGAAAGAAAAGGGCGTGTTTTCTCATTAATATTTTCATTTGGCAAGTGATTTGTGCTGTTGCAGCAAGGAGTAGAGCATTTTGGCAGCTTCATGATCAAGTCTAGGCCTTAGTATTGATATGCTATTCATGGTAATGTTAAATTCTTAAAGTAAAAGTGACATTCTCCTTAATCTTCATTTTCATCCTTTTACTTAAATTTTTAACATTACCATGAAATGACTCAGGATGTTTGAGAGTGGTTCCGGCCTCATTGGATTTCATATGGAGAAAGTAGAATTTAAGATTTCATTCAAAATCCAGCGGACTTATCAGTTTTTCAGGATTTCAGGATTGGGGGATTGCAATGTTTCCATTGAATTTTGT
>APFE030905799.1:3644-45429 GCA_000404065.3 Pinus taeda | reverse complement strand
ATATATATATTTTTTAATAAAATAATATATAACGTGTCCTAACGTGTCCTGTTCCGGGGAGTCAGCGTGTCCGAATCTGACACCACGAATCTCGAATCCTACGTGTCCCGAATCCCCGTGTCAGGTGACTTAGACGGCTGGAGAGGTGTCGAAAACGAGAATGCAGTGCAGAAATACATGTTATGAAGCCCACACATCTGCTTTAAGATTATTGGTCCACCATAACCATGGAAGAAAGGTGGTGATGCGGCGCTCCTCCACTCAGTGGCCCATCACTTTCAGACCCCAAATATGAACTGCCATTATGCTTATCTGAAAAGTATCTCAAAGATGAATTTTCAGTATTTTGAATTTGCGAGATTTACATTATTTCAATGGCTCTTTTAAATCTTCTGTGTAAATGTTTCTTTGGTCACCTTGAATTGGAACAGTTAATGCTATTCTGAGACTTCTTATTTCTGCAAGTCCTTCAGAGTAATTACGTGTCAGGATTTTGGGGTAGGGATTCATAAGATTAGTTAATTGATTGATCTGAGGATGCACTTGAAGTTTATTGATAGGTTTGAGTTTATGGTACAGCAAAATTGCGTTACGATATTTCTGATGAAAATGGTGATTCCTTTGCCCTTTTAAATTCATTACCAGCTTGTAGTTCTGATATAGTGAGTTTGTTCTTGTGGCAAATTGCCACTAACTGGATGTTGCACTCTACAGTCATTGCTATGGGTTGATGTTGGCATGTGTGAGTATACAAGTGCCAGATGTTTTA
The DNA here is from genome assembly GCA_000404065.3 of Pinus taeda. NCBI lineage: Eukaryota > Viridiplantae > Streptophyta > Pinopsida > Pinales > Pinaceae > Pinus > Pinus taeda. The sequence continues at coordinate 44,660 of APFE030905799.1, read as the reverse complement.
TTTTTAATTTTGCTTTTGAACATCAGAGATAATTTCTTAGTAGTAATTTGTTTGGTTTAGATGCTATTCATGTGTTGTCATTAGATTAATGCCTCATAAAAGTGTAGCAGACTTTGAGATTTTCTGTTGACTTACATTTTAAAAACTTTATAACTTTAGTAATGCAGTTTTAGATGGAAATATTTTGAGCACACATCAAATAGATGACCATTGAACATCCCAATTTTCATCAATTTCTTGACGTGTGCTTGAGTCAACCCCTTTTGCGTACGTTCAGGTCACTGGTCCAAACACCTACCGATCGAGTCTACACCTATGACAGCTTGACCATGCTTATGTCCAGGTCCCTGACTATGTTTCTACCATGGAAAAATCTTCTACTTGTATAACATTTTACTTGCCCTGTAGTTGTGATCATTTTGGTCCTTCTAGTGACGTTTGGCCAGTGTTCAAGGTTGTGCGGGTTAAGATCAAATGAGGCTTGCTCTATGAGGGCATTTATGTTGTCCTTTGCTACTTCTCTTTGGTTTAAATTGATTTTGTTCTTAAGGATATTTCTTGTTGCGTATTGTCACTTTACAGTTTTAGTATAGGAGATGTAGCATCTGTACATGAGTGTCAACATTTAAATGTTGGCTTAACACGAGTGTCAACATTTAAATGTCGGCTCAATATGGGAGAGATGTAGTGTTTTTAAGATGAAGTATTAAATCAAAAAATAATAATAATAAAACATAAATATCAACTTAATGAAAATTAAAAATAATATATCAATCCAGTTTGTCACATTATAATCTTATAAATAATTTCAAACAAATTAAAAAAAAGTTGTCATATGTTTTAGCATGAATATTCCCACTGTTGATAACTTGATGAGGTTGAATACTTCTTGTAAAGTGTGTTGTCATTGATATGTCCAACATTTCAGGTGAACACTTACCCATCTTCAAGGACATTAATCATTCATATTTGTCAACATAATATTTTAGAACATATAATCAATAAATATATAAAATCTAACAAATTTGATCAATAAACTTATAATTGAAAATAAAAATATTTTTAAATACTTATATGTGAATATAATATTAAACATGTCTAAGAAATATACTTCATATATGTGATTGGCAAATTTTAAATAAAAAAATTAAGAATATTTTTATAAAATATGTGAAATCTACGTAAATATAAATAATATTGTTTTTTGGTCTAAATGAATGGGTAAGGGTTTTATACTAATAAAGATTGGGTTATTGGCTAGAACCCTTGCAATTCTTTTTTATTTTTGTCAAAAAAAAAAGTGATCAATTCACAAAATATGGTTGCGAGCGCTAGGGTTGCATTTCCTTCCTACATTAAATACATTTCCACTGATAATTCGACAAACTCTCTAGAATTAAAATATATTTACAAAGCAGCAAGATTTTCAAGATTGTATTAAAAATCTCATAAAAACAATATATTAAACATTGAGCCCATCCAACAATAACGACCAAGGCTAGAAGTACTAGACCCTCGCAAGTGGGAGTCTTTTTTGCTCGTTGGAGCAACACTGGATCCGACACCCCCCAAGTTGAGCTAAGCATTGCTAGGATTGAAGTCCTCCAAAGTAGAGATCTGAGCACTAAGAGAATTAACTTCCACGCGCAAACCAGTCAGAAATTGCTCCGCATTGCTATGTTGCAGGGCTAACTTGGCTTCCAAGAAGAGTTGGAATGATTGTTTGTCTTTCTACCATATCTTTCAGCGGTTGCATTGTTGCCAATAGTGTCTTGACCGAATTCAATAACCTGTCAAGCAACATACTGGCATTGACATTCTCACGAGTTGACAGAGGTTCCACCATTTTAGTAGAGAGCCACTGCACCCATGAGCAACACACAAACAAGCTATATCCTCGCACCAGAACCAACATGAATCAACAACACGATAGTTTATGAAGTTATTGTCACTGCGACAATAACCCTCCAAAATTTTTGCGTGTGTCAATTTGGAGTCTATGATAATTCTGAGCTTCCAACAGGTAGAGCGCACTCCTTGAGCTTGAAACCCCATCAGCCTTGAAAATTGTGTCCTATTTAATCAAGTTTTCTTCTTAAGTGCATGAGCGCATTATGAAGACACGAAGCATTTTCCTGCAACCCTTCGAAGTGCTAAAGTGCACCCTCTTTGCCTTGGAGCGCATGAGTGCATCATGAAGGCATGAAGCCTCATCATTCATCCCTTCGACATGCGACAATGCGCCCTCCTTTGCCTTAGAGCGCATGAGCACATCATGAAGGCATGAAGCCTCATCATTCATCCCTTTAGCGTGCGACAATGCGCCCTCCTTTGCCTTGAGCACATGGGTGCATTGTGAAGGCTTGAAGCCTTGTTAACCTCACCCTTCATCCCTTTAGAGTGTGACAATGTGCCCTCCTCGTCTCCTTGAGCGCATGGGCACATAGGGAAGCCCCATTTCCCATCCCTTCGACCCTTCATGGTGCGACAATGTGCCCTAGTGGATTTTCTCCCCTTGCTTGAGCGCATGAGTGCACTACAAAGCCCCAAATGACCTTGCATGCCCCCTTCATGCTTTGAGAGTGCGCCCTCGTAGTTTGCATGCCCATGTTCTCTTGCATGCAAGTTATTTTATATTGTCGTTCACAATTTTTCATGATCTACCGTCTATAATGGCTCTTTGAATGCGATTTATAAGTATTGTTGCATAGTTAGCTTATTGCAAGTTAATACTATCACTATGAGTGTGTTGCCCCAAATACGTGCTTGTGCTACAAGTGTTCCCACTTTGTCGTCATCTATTGGAGACATGCCACCTCAGAAAGTGATCTCCAATGAACTTTCAGAAGCAAGTGCTGATGAACCTGCTGAAGTTACAAGGCCCAAAGTTCCCATATACGTAGATACTCGGTGCTTCATTAATAAAGGTACACAGGTCACTTGGAGCAAAATATATAACACATTCATGAAGGATAGGTTTTTTCGGGACTTAGATGATTTGCATGCTTATATCAACATTAAGAAGTCCATGATGCATAGGGTTGCATGCAAATTCCCAGTCATGGCATGTGCAGAAGTGATTGAATGGATCATTACGCATATGGATGACTCTCACCTTGTGCTTCGCAGTGAGTGGCAGAGAACTCGCCACTTATTACAGTGAAGACATGTAGACATGCTACAAGATGTTAAAGCCCACTGAATATGCAAGTGATAACTTTTACACGAGATGGGAAACCCTTGACACTACTGATGTTATCAAAACATGGTGTCGAGAACCTACAAAGTTTCGCCATCGCCCATCTGCAGGTTATTCGACTAGGATCCTCACAGATGTCTATCAGTACCTGATAGCTAGGTATTGTTGGTTATATGAGCTTAAGAATGATGAGGTGTTCCAAGAGAATTAGATATACACGCTCAATATAGTAGTTACCCGTGGGAAGGTTTTCAATTGGATGGATATCTTGTCATTTGAGTTAAAGCGTCAGATTGGGTAAGCAAATGCATCTTTACAAGAAAACCAAGCACCATAATTCTACATGTCTGCAATTCTCTTAGGTAGAATTTGTGCACAATATGTGTTCCTATAAATGAACTAGAACTGGACCCTTGAGGAGAAGTTCCTGGTTTACTAACACTATAGAGTGTTCTCAAAAATAAGTTTCAGAGCCATATATGACAAATTAGTTGAACGCTTATTTGTAGTTGTCTTTTGCTCGATTTTCAAGACTGTTCCTCCTTGCATGACAAATCAGGTGAAGGAGTCACTTCAAGATATCGCAGACTGGTTTGCAGCTCCATAGGGTACATACATCAGGTGCTTCGGTTGTCAGATATCCCCTCATCTTATGCTGCGATATGTGACCAACAAAGTGGTCATTTAAGAAGTTGCACATTAGTGGGACAAGGGATTGTCAGGGATTCTCCACAGTAGGAAGAAAGCCCCTTGGCCTATCTTTCCATTGAGGATCTGATTGTATGAGTTAAAGAGTTACAAGGCTACAACAACAAAGATATAGGAGTTGAACCGCCTACACTTAGCTACTAAAGATTTCCATGGATATGATCCTAGGTGAATTGTCATACATCGTTGTCAAAGGATCGGTCACAATACGGGGTACTCATCTATGTCCGCAAGAGAAGATGAGAACGTAAAGAACTGATGCAATGCCAACATGAAGACACATCCACTAATGGAGGGTAGTTAACCCCATAATCCACCAACTCAAGGTTTGTAAGAGCAGGGGGAGATAACACCTCAAGTAAGGAAACTAACTCCCAAGAAAAGGATTAAATATTCCTCGATAGGCGAAAGCAGTAAGAAATGGAAGGTTGATTCCTTAAACTCATGAGCTATTCAAGAATAGCAGGAGAGAGGAGAAACAAAAGAAGTAGAGAGGAGGATGATAGAAGAAGAGCAATAGAGGTAGTCTCAGGAGGAGGAGGCAACACAAAGATTGGAAGCAAAACAATTGACTCGGGAACTGGAAGAGGAGCAGTTCGAGGAAGAAGATACCATCCAACCAAGGGAGGAAGAACTGAGTACTCCGGGAGAACATCCTCTCACAGGTGGTCATCTTCCATTTGGAGAGATGGGGATCACACCACTAATAAACAGAGTCAGATTTATGTAGTGTAACGTTCGATCAACTGAAGAAGAGGATTGTGCAACAAAGGCTTAGATATTTCTCAAAGGATCCTTATAATCCTGTCTTAGTGTCCACAGAGGGTGATCTCTGCCAACACTAGAAGAAATCTAAGGGTAGTTATGGCTGCGAATGTTGCATTCGCTACAACGGCACAAGATAACTCAAAACATTTGTTGAACGAAAATGTCACGTTGAGAACAGAAATTGTTGCAGTGGAACAACAGGTAAAACATCTTGTAGCGAAGAACCAACGACTGTTAGTGCATAAATTCAATGTTGTGGAATCGTAGTCAACCATACAAAAAGAGTTGGGGCTAATGGAGGATACTATGACACGACTATATGACGAGATGATACTTATACAACAGGGCATGACTCCTCTCATTCGCATGCAGAAGAATGCACAGGAAGTGGTGAAACTCCTAAAGATAGAAAACATAGTAGTTGACCAGATGCGGGAGTGGACTGCCAAATATCCAGATGCTTCGCATCATTTGGAAAAGAAGGATCAGAATTTCGCATAAACATACATAGTTCAGTTGAGACTCCACCTATAAAATTACTCGCATCTGGAAGCACATTTAGTTAACATTGTGATTGCCTACAACCAACTGCATAATGGGTTTGAGTCTCTTACACAGAAGCACGAGATGCTTGCCATTGGATCTCTTGAAGCAATCAGAGGCAATGAGGTCATCTTTCAGGAGATCAAAGAATATATTGAACAGATCAAGCAGGCAACAGAACGGGAAGGCTTGAAGGTAACCAAAGACATTATTCAACAATATGCATTTGCACTAGTCAAAGCACACATGAAGCTCTCATGGTTGTGGAATAATGTACAATCAAGATCCAAGAACATACTGACGAAGGCATTGGAGGTGAAGATGCGCTGCAAAGAAGACTTGTCAATTCGGGTCGAAGCCGTCACGAAGGAGTTCAGAGCATGGCACACTTACATTACAAGTGAAATCCATGAAGAAGCAAATGATTTATCCATTTGATGAGCTTTGTCCCATTCTTAGTTTTGTCTCATTAGGCCACCGTCTCATTTGTAAATTGTCTTATGTAATAAATGTTATGTAATGAAGTCCAAGGGACATATGTGGAATGAAAAGCCACACATTGGAAGGTAATGAATCACGTATAGAATATGAACAGTCATAGGAATTGAAGAGTCACGAGGAAACTCAAAGGTCATGGTAAATTGTTATAAATAACTCCTCATAACTCAAGCAAATGGCTTTTTTGGCTGTGGCTTTTGGAAGGCTTTAGATTATGGAGGTCTTGCCTTGGATTCTCTTTTAAGATAGGAGATAGATCATTCTTTGGAGGAGCAAGTTGTGGCTTCGTGTTCCACTATTACATACAGAGTTTCATTCATGTAACTGTGTACTTGGGATCTTACACTTTTAAACAGAAGCTCAATTAGCTGACATTCCTTCATACATGTATCGTAGACATAGTTGGACTATTCTTGTTATGTCTATGGTATATGTTGCTTTATTTACATACTAAGTTAATGAATTAATTTGTTGCTTAGCTATGGGTATTATTGAATGAATATTGTTACGCTTTAACAATTGTTGCTTACTATGTGGACTAATCTGTAGGTATTCAGCAAGTATTTCTCTTTATTCCCGAGTCCCCCTCTAGGATAATACTATTATTTTTCTAACTAGTGGCTTGTTTCTCTCACCAGTCGAGAAATTCTCCCTCGTATACCTTGCACTGCATGCCTCACAAAGCCCACATTCTTGCTACCCCAAAGTAGTTTGTGTTCTCTTATGTTGGGTGGTACCCAAGGCATCTTTAAATCGTTCCAGTGGTGGTCGGACCGTATGACTGGGTGGGACTCCTACACTAAACAGTGTGAGGTGTAATTGGGACTTCACATTGAGGAGATCCCCTTACAAAGTTGATGATATCCAACACCGTTAACAGAGGGCTAGTTGGTTCATTAAATAACCAAAGTTGAGACCTTGCCACAAGGCTGACTACAGAAAAAAATTTGAAACCCTGACTAGGATCCATAGAAAGAAAGAGAATCGATGACTGATGGGTACAACAAGACGACAAAATTAATTCCATTCCATTGCATATTGAAAGAGACTCCATGACTAAGGGATCCACAACAACTTCTACCAAAGACAAATTAAATACATAGGTTGCCCTATAATGGGGAAAATTATATTGATGCACCACCTATTGAGGAGCATTTGACATTGGGAAGGAGCCTTGAGGATTTGTGCATGGAAAATGTAAGGCCATGGGATCAGGGTGCTGTTCATTCTCTGCATTTGAGCCAAAGGTCGGGTAGAGCGGGAGGCATATGCCCTCGCACCTATTCGAAACAATTTTCCCATGATGACATATTTAATAATGAAACTAATGTGCCTTGGGATTCCAATCATAACTAAGGGATGGGGGAGGGATTAATCAAACTTTGTTCCAACTCTATTATGCCTTATCTCAATGTTGATCCTCTTTTCCAAAACATCATCCATTGAATTTAGATGCCTATGCACATGAAAAATCTCCAATTTCTCAAACGGAGAGGCAATTATGATAGTCCTTTAGAGAATGGGAGGATGATCTGAATTCGGCACCTTCTTAGCCTTGATCATTTGTTGAGTAACAAGCATTGAGTCACTAAAAACCATTAGTTTGAATATTTTCTTTGCAAGAGCTATTTCCAAACCCTTCCATAGAGGAAGGTACTTAGCTTGGTTATTGGTCTTGAGTCCAAGTCGCTAAGCATATCGCAACTCAAATCTTCCATTAATTAGGGCTGAACATTGCCCCTCCCACTCTTGCCTCCCTCAAATATAAATAATATTGGTAATAACTAGTATAGATACATTTTAACTTTGGATGTACCAAGTGTCGAGAGGAATCACTTCTTTCGAGGTGCAAACCTTTTCTCAAGCTTTGCACTCAGAAAGTGGTTTGAATCTTGAAAGATTTGATTCCTCTTAGTGCTTAGTAGATTTGGAGTTATGATGAATCTATATTGCTTACTTTGCACTTGGGAGTATGATATTATTTGTGGATGTTAGTAGTTACATTGGAGAAAATTTGGACATGTTACAATGACTTCAAATGGTTTCTTGAGATTAAAACATTGATAGGTTGCACCCTATTACCTCATATCTAAGACGTTTCTTAGGGCTTTATGAAACTAATGGTGTCTACATTCTAAACAAGAAGTTTGACTTTCCCAACTTATGTGGCTTTTCTTGTTTCACTATCGTGGGCTTTAATGTGTGAAACTATGTTTTGTGCTAAGAGGTGCTCTAAGATCAAGTGGGAAGGATAAAACATATTGTTAACCCAATTAAAATAGTAATAAGTTGGTTCACTTTTATTTGTTATATTGCAATTTTGTTTTTATTAATAGGAAATACAAATAATCTCTTTGGAAAAAAATCATAATTGGCATATCACAATTAAATTTTTTACATAATGGTGATTTATATTTGTAATTATGGTATTTATATTTTAGAATTTTATATTTAAATTTATTTTATAACCATAAAGTTTTACTTTAGTACTTACAATAACTCTTTTTTAAGCTTTATATATATAATTCTAAAACATGTAAACGAAAAATGTCTAACAACTTATTTATGTAGTTACTTATGTAGCTATATGTATTATGAAAGTTTTAATAGAGTTAGAAATACAAATATTTTATATATAGAGGTTATGAAATATATATAAAATTAGTAGTAATTATAAATTATAGATCCATCTTAACATAAAATTTTTAATTAATGATGATTCATATTTGTAACGTGACATTCACGGATGTTTAATTAGTAAAATATATAACCACCCAACCCTTTCTATATTTAATCCATGAGTTATATCATATTAAATAAATTAAATAAAATTCGTAAAATTATGAAAGAAAAATTTCTTGACACATGTATGTATCTATATGTGTTATAGGGTTTTAAATAACTAAAAATAAATAATATTTTCATACAAAAAATTGTTATATATATATATATATTATATATATAAAATCCATCTTTAACCCCAAATCTATCAAGTATCGAGACAAATCAAACCTCTCAAGGTACAAACTTTTTCTTAAGTTTTGCATTCAAAAAGAGGTTTACATCTTGAGAGATTCGATCCCTCTTGGTGCTTGGTAGATGTGGAGTTATGATGGATCTACACGAGTTGCCTTTCTCTCATACCTAGTATCTCTAAATTCTAGATCTCCCCCCATCTTCTCTTCATTAACTATGCTTATTTTCCTAGTACATTGTCTACCCATTGACCAATCCCATCATTCCATCATGTTCCCCTTACATCACAATTAACTTTGATTGCTTTCTTGCCCCCACCTTTGAGCCCTAACCTCATCAACTTCTCCTCAATTTCTTCTCTCTCCCTACAACTTCTTTGAAGTATAATTTCCTCATGTGTATGTTTTCATGATGTTTACCAATGCTTCCCTCACATGTTTAATCCATTGTAGCTTACCTACCCATAGGGCCCTTTCCTTATGAATGAATGATATGTGAACCATTACAAAAATATGCATATAAAACTTTGATTTAACCTAGCTTTTCATCCCAAAATAACCACGACAATCCATAATGAATAACGTTTTCCTCTTAAATGGAAAAAACAAACATTCCTAAATATAGGAGAACAAAACTCCCTTCTTTCCTTCCCACATTCCCCAAGGTGTTTTGGGGTTCCCACCTCCCTCGGAAAGAACGACTCTTTGACCTTGAATCCTACCTATAGTACACCCAGGAAAATTCCTATATGATGTTCCTAAATACCCACTATTATATGATGTTGAGAGAACCATTCAATTTGATTTTTTTTCAAATGTGAGATCAGACACTTGTAATACCCTTTGCTACCCTTTTCAATGAGGTTGTTCATTTTATATCTCCCTCACTTGGTCCCAACATATCATTCACCCTAAGATAATTTAGGGATGATCTAAATCCCAGTAAGTACATGACTATCATGACATGTCATACCTCATTGTTTGATCTTTCCTTGTGACATTGTTTATATGTGTTTAACTATTATTAGAGTGAACTAATGTTACACAATCATTTAGTTTATCAACTCGGAGTTTAATTTAACATGTGAGACACTTGATATAGTATACATAGAAGCAAAATATTCCTTGATCAAATCAACTACTATATGGTTTAATCTAATCTTCACATAAGGTACACAAAAAGAAAATTTCAAATTTAAATATGAGGCATAAATCAATGATAATTGATGCATCACCACCACCATAGGTTCCGTTGCTTAAATCAAACACACAATAAAACTCTAAAATCCACAATATAAGAATTTATATAACTCTCAAATATAATTTATTAAAGACATAAAATATTTACAAGAGAACTTCTCATCCCTCACTCTCACACTTCTCTCCCTTTATGCCTCATGGCCCCCTCTTAATTTATACAAATGGATTAGAAACCAAGTAGGTTCTAGATCCCTTAACAAACTCCAACAATATCTCTCTTGATCTCTAAAATCTCTCATCCAAATACTAAAAATCCTCTAATTCCACTTTCAACTCAACTAATCCTCTATTCTAGGATCCCTTAATCCCTAAGGTCTCTATGAGATCTTTACAAGTCTATCATCACTCATATTCTCTCATAATTGAGAATATTTACAATTAAAACCTCACACACATATTTTTCACTCAATTTATTAAAAATATACAAATAAATTAAAAACATCACACCCCCTAAGTTACCCAAATATACAATGATTTTCTGAAGCAGGATGCTTTTGCATCAGACTCCCGATGTAGAAAAGAAAAATTCATAGACTCTTGTCTATGAGGTTTGCCACTTTTCTGTAGTAATGTGACAGTCACAAGTTTCAATGACTTGCTACCTCAAGGATTCCAAACTCTGTTTTGATGCTGGTTCTTCAATCTTTCTTCCTGATGTTGTTTACAAGATTGGAATAACAATTCATCGTGATTACATTCGGGTTCTAATTTGGACATTTTTCTTCCATATGTGCAATATGTTCATGTTCCAACAACATTTTCATTTATTCAATTTCAACTTTATTATCATTTTCTATGCTTTCGTTGTGCCAAATTTGTTGATTTGAAGGCATATTGTCACGTTCTAACTTTGGATTATCCAACCATTCTTCTAGAAATTTTAATTCTGTTGCAATATTACTCATGTTGACATCTGAAATTATTTGATGATTATCAACAATTTCAATTATTTGTTCACCTTCAACATCTTTAACATGTCCTGCATCCACAAACAAGCTATCAATTTTTAAAATACAAGACCTTTCAGTCTCATTTGATGCTTCAAGCACCAATATTTCACAATGGAATTTCTGGGTTTTAGCAAATCCTCTTTGTTGTGATTCAATTCCTTTGAGTCTCTCCTTTTCCAACAAAGTAATATATATTTGTTCAAGTTCTCTGAACTTGTTGATCAGCTTGGCATTCCATTTCTTGTGCAATAGGTTCCATCTAACCTGTTTCTTCATTCTCCATCCATATCTTTGGTCTTCATTCTCTTTTCCTTGTAGCCATTCCGTTAGTATGTCAAGTCGCACTTTCAATTCCTCGATCTCTTTCTTCATCTTCTCTGGTGAACTTTATCCTATTCACTGCCACCTGCAACAACTAACAATTTGACGAGACTTTGGGTGTCAAGCTCCACCGATCATGCACCCATTACATTTAAAGACTCAAACTTTTGACTTGACTTGACTTTATGACACTTAATTTTCTTTTCACCTGGACTTTTGACCTTGGGTGTCGATTACAACCAAGAATACAACCATTTTTACAATAACTCAATAATTAATGGTGGACTTTAAACTCTATCTTGACTTAACTCAAACTTTAAACATTGACTTCACAATTACAATTCTTTTCATGACTCAATAATCCTATTTCAACAACCCTTTACAAATATGCTTAAAACAAAGAACCTAACTTCTTTACAAAGTCTTATATAAATCCCTCATAGCTATCAACTTTATTTTTATGATATATATTTACCCTTCACCGAAGCATGGATCTAGCCACAAACTATCTTCAATCGCTTTGCGCCCTGCACAAATCTTGCAATTACTTCAACAAAATTAAAGTGCTTCCAATATCTCCAAAGGTTGTTTTTTTCCAATTCGCTGAGGTTAACCCTCGATATTCCATGTGAATATTTTGAATCCGTAGACTGCAAGTCACTGACATTGTTTTGGTTGACAATTTGGACATAGAGATTGCCAGTTTGTTATGATGGACTCTCCACTTGCAGGGATTTTGAAACTCTTCAAGATCTAAATTTGAATTATTCCAGAATCTATTCTCATAATCTTCTTCGTCCTTTCCTCCATGGCTAGTTGGAGCTTGAATTTCATTAAGAATGATGGCAGTGGCTAGAAGAGAGATCGTTTATACATGCATAAACGATACCTTCTCCTGAAATGATCGCAGAAAGACTTTCCAAAAAACTTTTGGAACAATATGCCATGGAGCACACGATGTGGAACAACACGCTATGGATCACACCATTAAATGGATCACTAATTTCCTTCACACAGAATATTGCAAATTATGTTGTAAGGATTTGGTGGCACACTTGGTCAAAATTCAACACATCAAATCAATTACATGCGATACATTGAATTTAAATCATTGGTTTTGAGAAACGGTGATTCTGATAGAAATTTTTTAATCCTTACACCACTCAGGCCTGCATTATATCAAAATGAAATTACAGTCGTCGCAGATGCGCCAAAATCAACACTTGAGACCTCGTTTGATAATTTGTTATTAGAATTTTACTATTCAAATCAAATCATGCCATTCAATTAACTCATCGAACAATGAGTACGACATTTGGAAGTGTTCCGACTTCAAACTACATGTTTTATAAACACAATGAAATGTCCCTGTGTACAGATCTACAGATCTTTACCGCCATCACAAAATCAAACGATCCAAATAAAAATGGAACGAATTTACCTTTATAGCCTGAATAAAACTAAAAGCTGGGCGAATTTACAAGTCTGGGGAATCAACTCTTGTGATGACTCCCCAACGCATCTCCAATTCTGCCAAGAGTCATAATACCCCTTCATAGCCTGATTTCTCCACACAATTGCTCCATGCCCAGCAAAGGTTGCTCCTCACACACTCACTAGTCTTGCTCCACATAAATCTAACAATTCATGTAGCCTTTCTTTGTATTACGCTTTTTTTAACAGCATATATTTCAACACATCCGATCAATCACGCAAATGGCCAATTTCGATGCTTATTCCTACAGGGTTCACGTTGTTCTGATCTCTCTATTCAGGGTATACTCACAAAGATACGCAATAGCAGTTCTTACTTAGGCTCTGATACCACTTTGCTGCAGTGTCACCACCATAGGTTCTACTGCTTAAATCAAACACACAATAAAACTCTAAAATCCACAATATCAGAATTTATATAACTCTCAAATATAATTTATTAAAGACATAAAATATTTACAAGAGAACTTCTCATTCCTCACTCTCACACTTCTCTCCCTTTATGCTTCATGGGCTCCTCTTAATTTATACAAATGGATTAGAACCCAAGTAGGTTCTAGATCCCTTAACAAACTCCAACAATATCTCTCTTGATCCCTAAAATCTCTCATCCAAATCCTAAAAATCCTCTAATTCCACTTTTAACTCAACTAATCCTCTATTCTAGGATCCCCTAATCCCTAAGGTCTCTATGAGATCTTTACAAGTCTATCATCTTTACAAGTCTATCATCACTCATATTCTCTCATAATTGAGAACATTTACAATTAAAACCTCACACACATATTTTCCACTCAATTTATTAAAAATATACAAATAAATTAAAAACATCACACTCCCTAAGTCAACCAAATATACAATGATTTTCTGAAGCAGGATTCTCCTGCATCAATAACAAAAGGAATAAAAAATATTCTCAACCTCAACTTAGCTAATGGGACTTCACATGTCAATCGCTTGGAACCATGGCCATAACCTAACATTTAGCTCTATATACTACACCTGGATTGAGAACAAGGTGATTCTGCACAACAATTCTATAGCAAATAGAACCTATAGGAAATTAAAATAAACCACAAGAAACTAAAATAGATGATAAAAAATAATGAATGATTGACCAAGGAAGTGAAACCACATAGTACTTTATACACGAATAAAATAGCACAACGCCATATCTCAAGTGCCCATCTTAAAAGTGTGGCCTATGTAGGCTTGAAAGGATCACCAGAAAAACATTACACCACAATTCCACACATAAATCTCTCTCTCTCTCTCTCTCACACACACACACATAAATAAACTCTTTACAAATCTTAATTCTATCCATGAAAGAAATAAAAGAGAGAAATGATAATTATATTTACCTTGAGCAAAAACTATCATAATAATATTGGAATGACTTTTATTTATAATGAAAGGGATGCAAAATGGATATTTATTGAATAAAAAAGGGAGCATTTATGTTGTAGAAAGATGTCAAAACAATGGTTTGTCATCTGCCCCTAGCTGCCCTGTTTGTATGTCCCTTACACAACCTTTTTTAATCTAGCTTTGGCACCCTTCATGAAGTTCTCCCCAATCAAAGGTTGGGTGCTCAAATTTTCTACAATTGTAGTAGTCCAAATTTTTGTCCATTTGTATCCATTGTGTGCTCTTGTCCCGTTCATCCCATTTTGTTGGTGCCTTGTAGACCCAGGTTGGGCACTATATGATAGGATAATGAAATTGTAATCCTATCCAAATTGGTCCATATGTCATCAGAGAATTGGTATAAAATGAAACAAAATTTAGGGCTAATCTAAGGAATGGATATCCCATTGGGTTCTTACTCTTAAATAATTTGGTAGCTTTTTCCATATGTCCTAAGAAACCAAGAGAGATTCTAGGGAATGAGCTCTTTCCATTACTTGATATGTTGTTACTGCTAATCTTTGGTGATTTTGATGGTTAGAGAATATCTTAGATCATACCTTAACCTTTGATAATAATCTATTATCACTCCTGATAGTGGGTATTTGTCCCAAATTATTACCCTTGCTTTTGATTTAGTCTGTGCATAAAAATCTGCAACGTTCTTCCATTGAATGAGATTAAGGATATATGATGTGAAAGCTTGTATTTGGACGTCCCCAACCTAGGTGTTGGGGTTCAAGCAAGTGTTGTCTTTATGCAAGAAATTGAATTTGATACATAATAAATTATGATCTTTTGAGTCAACAGAGAAAAACATATCTATAAAATATTGTGGGTGTTTCACCTCATATGGTTGTCATGTTATCAACTATCTCAACCTAAATGAAGTCCATAGATAATGTAGAAATTTAGGATAAACCTAGGAAGGGTTCTGGAAGATACTTAGTTCAAAAACCAATTCATATGCATTATGTTTTAAAGCTTGAGTCTGCATCAACTAATATTTATGCTTACTAATCTTAGCTTTCCATTTCTCTTCTTGAGTGAGATACATGGAAAACCATCTTTGTTTCATCTTCTCAATGACTCTCCTTGTTGATAATTCCATAGTCAAAGAGTTCATCCTTAGTCCTCCATTGTGGCAAATCAGGGTTCAACTGGATGAAAGCATAGGTATTTGTGATAATTGCATCAAGGATGCCATTAATGCATGTTGAGCCTCCTTCACACATTATGTTGAATAATTATGTGCCCCTTGTTCTGGGCCTTTTGCTTGGTTAGTGGCCTCTAAAAAGGTATCCAAATTGTTGAGTTTGGGTTTGTATTTTTTTAAGCTTAACTTCAAGTTTTTGATTCTGTAATATTAACCTCTTATTTTTCTTGTGCGGGGCTTAATTACTAAGGCTACAAAATTGAAATGATATTGGGCCCAAATAATTACCTCTTTTATTTTTAGTTTTCCTTATTTTATTTGATCTTTCTTATTTTGGTTGCAAGAGGAAGCTTGAATGTTGGAATCCCTCATCCATGGGTCTTCAGGTTGAACTTGTGGCACATGGAACATCAACTCAGGTTAACGAAACACACCTATTGGGTTACCTTGTGGTGATAGCGTTCATGGAGCATGGGCCCTCCAAACCCTTTTACGAATTGTTCCTCCATTTTCCTTGGGGTTTAGCTATAGATTGTGGCCAAGCTTTGAGGATGCTCCTTATTGCTTGTTAAGTTTTGTTGTTGGTCAAATGAGAGCTCTTTCGATCATCAAGATCCCTTGTATCACCAACCTTAGATGGTGTCAATTCTGTAGCAACCTCCAATTCAGGGCTTGCTGCTCTCTTTTCCCATAATTATCGTGTTGTGATGCCCTTGCGTTATAAAAAGGCTACGAAGTCAGGGCCAAAATAGAAGCTTGTGACTGCTTTTGAGCTAATCAAACCATTGGTGTCAAAACCTTAGCTCACAGTTTGGTTTTCATTTCTCTAATAAACACTTCCCATGGGATGCCTAGTTGGTCTAAATTCACTGAAACTAACATTTTTACCAGGCCTAAATGGTATAACCAAGTAAGGTTTCTTTGCATCCTTACATTTGATGTTATCTTTGTCAAGATCTTAAGTAAATAAAAGGGTATATTTTATTAGTTACACTATTCTAAGTGCACCAAAATCTAGATATGGTATTGATATACCATACTTATCCTACCCTCGCAAGTGATACATTTTTGCACGAAGAAGATGACCTCTTTCCAAGGTGCTAGTAGTGCATCCCTTTGAATCCCCCATTTGAGGTTGAGCAATGGAGAAGGCTTTTCAAGAAATCGATCCCAACTTTCATTTGGAATTTTGAAAATTTTAGGCCATTTTCTCCCTACTACAGGAAACCTATCACCATGCTAATGAACTCCTCTATAATAATAAATCGTGAATTATCACACCAAGGCCTTAGTCTTGTTGAAGGTTTTGAAAAATTCTAATGTGACCATTATGTTTGAGACCTTAGGTGACCATTATTATCTGACTTAGATGAATATTTGCATAACCTTAGGGTTAGGCCTAGTGCAACTCCAATAGTTGTGTCTGAAGCGTCTATAGAATATGAAAAGGTAGAGATGGAATCGGTCCTTGGAGGACAAGGGCTATTGACAAATTTTCTTTCAGGATTTCAAATGCAGTGTAACATTGAGCAATGCATCAAAATTTTGTGGCCTTTATTAATAGTTGGAGTAGGGGTGATTCCATCTTGGTAAAACTTTCTATATACTTTCAACTATACCTTACAAATCCTAGAAAGTTACAGACATCTTTTTGAGTTGTTGGAATTGGAAGTTTGAAGATAAGTTCTATTTTAGCAATATCTACCCTAATTCTAGTGGACAATATATGATGGCCTAATAGAATTTTGTTAGTGAGAAGAATTTGGCATTTAGCATTTATCATTACTGAGAGAAAGGTCTTGGGAAATGGTACAAACAACCCATGTTCCACTATTGGGATTTGACAAATTGAAAGATATGTACTTGAATTCGTAGCATCATTAATAATATGTTATTCATGTTTGGCACTGATTCCCATGCTCACTCGTGGTGGTTGTATTGGTTGTCTGATATTTTCACTAGATTTGTATGTGCACTTTCAAACACGCAATATGTTATGAATTGGTTTGTAGTTGTTGCATGTATGTTTTCTTTCGAATTTGTGCTTACTTATTCTACATCATGTAGGTGACCTATAGTGAACTGATTTGAAATTAACCTCTGGCATGTTCTTGTTCATGTAAGTCTGATTGGGTTTTGGCTCATTGATCTTCTCATGACACACCTCTTCTCAATGTTGTTGTCATTTGCCTGTACCTCAATCTGTAATCTTGGGCTGACTTTGTTTCACTGTCTGGCCATTTCATTCTTGTCATCACTCTGACATATTTTGATTTGGTAGCCAAGAGTGAAACATTCATGGTGGTAGTCGAGCCCACATACCGGATGGGGCTCTTATCCCAAAAGGTGTGAGGTCTAATTGGTAATTCACACTGGGGAGACCCCCTAGTTGTTGGCGGGATCCAACCCTGTCAACAGATTTTGGCATTAGAAGGAGGGTCAGATGACAAGTTGAGCCCTTGGAGCCTACAGTTTAGTCTCATATATGTAAATTTCTTCATCTTGAATCTCTATCCTAGGGTGTTTTTCTAAAAATATAAGTCTTTCGGTGCCCGCAAAAATAGTCTATCACTTGTCACAGTGGAAGTTTGATGGCAAGGGTCGAACAACAGTTTTTGGACACGTGCTTCAAGTTCTTCATTTTTGTCACTCTAATAGAATACATTGTAAATATATTATTGGGAAGTTGTTTACCCTCACGCTTGAAGGTCGTGTCAAGTAGTGGTGTCACATGTTACTTATAGCTTCCATCCATTTGTTCGAGTAACTCAACAGCGAGCTCCGCCAAGCCTTTGACAAGTATGATTTTCAAGATGTGTTTAAAATGATAACTAAGCTTAGAATGAAATTTGGAGAATCATTAGAGGATTTTGTTTCTAGGTTTGTTCATCTTTGTTGTGAATCTCCTAAGAGAGATGTCGATTGGATGTATTTGAATGAAAAATTTCAGTGGTTGGTTCATATTTCTCTGCAACACTTTCAATATGAAACAATTCTTGATTCTGATGATCATCATGATAATCTACAAGTTCCAAATTGTCCACATCTTATCCCTAATATTTCCTTGCCTATTTTTGTGAGTCGAGAAAAGTCTCAAGCCTCCAAGGAGAAAATTACTGCATTCCAAATTTCTCACTCTCCTTCTGATTTGTTACCTAATGAATTTGTGGTTGTAAAAAATTTGGGTGATGAAGGATGCTTGCAGGGAAATGGGTCAATTGGTCTTGCTTCTAAAGCTCTCGTACATCTTGTTGAATTTGAACATGAAGATCAAGTTGATGTATCATCTCTTCTTGTAGATGAAACCTAATTCGAGCCCGTTAAATATGTGCCTGAATCTATTTCAGAATTCATTCACCTGTTGGCAATGACATAGAGTCAGATAAAGATGATTGTATTATCGAATCCATAGAGCATGACATGCATGTAAATTCATTGATCCTTCACATTGACACTAATGTGCAGGGTGTGAATCATAAATCTAGATCAATTGCAACTGATGTTCCTTTGCTTGAATTATTTCATCCGTTGTACCCTGATCTATTTGATAAGTCTTCTAAAACAATTTTTTCCCCAAATTCATTTGATTTTCATCCTGTTGGTTTTGATTTTGGTCAGGCACATGGTAGCATTGCCTCACAATCATTGGATGAAAATAGTGAATCTCCTGTCCATGATTTTTTCAATCCGCAACCTTTGCCAACTGAAGGAGAAGACTCTACATCGAAAGTTCAAGATGGTTCCTAGGTCAATTTATCTTCACTCTTGATCTATGAAGAATCTTATGTGTTAGATGCCTGATACTATCAAATTAGTTGCTTTGACAATTTCCACCCAATTAATAACATATTCATTGAAACCTCTACTGGTAGTTGTTTACGTTGACCTGTTGATCTCAATGAGCCACCGAAATTCTATGATCCACCTTTTGAAGGTTCAGGGACGCATCAGGAAGTTAATGCACTTCAACTTCCATTGATGGTTATGTCAATTTCTCATGATCTTGAAGAGACCCCTGAACCAAGTCAAATTAGGGTCTTTGTAACTAGGGTTTCGGTGCTCTACTCTCCTCTCAACATCATCTTATTGGATGAAAGCTCATCTCAGAAAGCCTCTAATTTGAGTGATGTCTCTCCAATCACATCTTTCCATCCTATGTCAGCTGATATGTATCAAACGTTATACCCTGATTTGTTTGTTGAAGCAGGTACACCAACCATTGTCTCAAAAAAAATTACTCTTTCCCAACCAGTATAGATCGTGATCAAGTACAAGCAAGTGATGTTTTACAATCCACTAAGGGGAACCAATCACCTGATTTCTCTCTTTCCTAAGACTCGTCTGGTTGATTCACCTCCTTCTTGGGAATATAAAGAATATGATTTTTTGAACTGCCAATCTGTTAGTGTTCGGACATATAATCAAACCAACAATTTATTCACTGATGGTCATCCTGTCACAACTATTGATGACCATAGGCATTCATCGATTAATCTTATGAAACCACTAATTTTGATGACCTACCATTTGAGGGTTCAAATATTTGTCAGGATGGTGAGGCACTTCAACTTTCACTGATGGTTATTTCAGGGCCTCACGTCCTTGACGAAATCCATGAAAAAATTCAAACTAGGGTTTCCAAAATTAGGGTTTTTGCACTTGAATTCTCTGGTATCTCAGTTTCACTCGGTGAATGCCCATCTTTTCAGAGTCATCAAGTTGATCATCCCCAATATAATGATAGGACTAATGAATGGCTTGAAGGATCTTATCTGGTTAATTCCTCTGCAACCAGGCGACATCTTGCTTCACTTGCTTTGAATTTACAGTTAAGCATGAATGAATGTGCCTCATGGTTTGATGACCATGACTTTCAAGTTTATAATTATGTTTACCAAGATAGGGTTGCAACTTGGCTTGAACAATATTTTCTGGCAGATTTTCCTGTAAGTAGACATGACCTTCTTATTGTTGTGCATGTTTCAAAGGTGAGCATTTTGGTTTTGCATATAACTCTTTATGCCAGTTCTAATCGCTGACATTTTTGTCTTTGAAAGTCGAGAATTGCTATGGTGGTTGCATTAGAAGTTTGATTTCGCATGAACTGACCTCCTCTCTGGTTAAATTAGGGTTTTATGGTTTATAATAGTTAGGTTTTAGGTTTTTCTTATTAATTTGCTAACTAGGGTTTGTTTGTCATTAGAGTTTAATTTATGGCTAAAGTTTAGATATGCTTGGTCGTGTTTTCATTATCATAGGAAGATAGTTTATTACACGAATTCTCTGCATTTACATAACATAATACTGCATTGTACCATTTCTTGTTACATTACATATGCATTCATCTTCTTGCACAACATACACTTGATATTGACGTAGTGTCACATTCACTCTTTGTTGCATGGCACTGCGTGAACTTTCGTGAACTTGGAGCCCTTCAAACCTTTGGTGTTGTGATAAGATTTCTTATGCTTGTTTGCATGTGCTCAAATCCTAGAGGAACATTTCTTTGGCCTCCTCGCAGATGATGAAACCCTAGGATAGCTACCCTAGTCACCTTGCCCTTTTGTTGAAACCTTAACCCTAACGATTGTGTGCGGTTATAATGGCCACTTCAGGAGGCAACCTCCCATAGAACCATAAATTAAAACTGCATCCCAAACATGTCTCCTATTTACCTATTCAATCGACAAGGAAAATATGAGCAGGTACTCATGAGGAAATCTAATTAGTTCAAATGACCTATATATGTAACTTGAACTTTGTTTTTTACTTGGTCTTGGATAATCCTTGGTTCGTGTTCATTGTTCACTTGTCAATCAGAGATGTGATGTGGAAATAGGGCATGAGAGTAAACCTAAAGTAGAATAACTTTTAGTTTCTGTCAAACAAGAAAAACCTCTATTGCTTGTAAAATAAGTCGGGATCCCTCATTCACCCTGGCACAATAAATTTCCAATAAATAATGCCAATGAGAATATAAGAAAACAAAATCAAGTGAAGGGTAAATGATTAAGAAAGGCTTCCTGCGCAGAGAGGTGATGCGACAACTCCACTGAGGTATTGACCATGCTCACTGGCAGTGGAACAACGTTTGTGATTTCTTCATGTGACTTCCTTGGGGTACTGTCTAGGCCTGCTGGCAGCAGAGCAACTCCAGAAACTTATTTTAAAATTTTGAATACAATAAGCCCTCTTCCTTGTTCCTTGCATCATCATTAACTACTGACATGTGTGAAATTATAATTTTGTGTTTAATGACTAACAAGGACTAGCTAAGACATAGGGGAAGGGCATATTTGTAAAGGTCAAAGTAATGCAAGAGCTACCCATAATGTTTGTTCAATACTTCCTTGCATTATTATCCAAGCTCAATCTATTGCGAGGACGTAACCAAAGATGTTGGATTCTATCAGTTGTTCACCAATTATTGTAGCCACTACAACAACACACAAAATTTTGGGCATATCCAAAATTTCGAGTCACCCTCCACTCGCTTCAGGCCACTAGAGATAATTGGATTTTAATCTAGTCAATCTCTCCATGATTCATTCCTATCATCGTGTTGATACGCCCACTCACACGTTGCATATTGCATCCACATTATGTTTTATCTCATATATTCACCTTATGATTGCATTAGGGTTTTAAGGCATTTGATGCTTTAGTGTTGCATTAGAAGCCTTATGCACTCGTAGACCTCATTTCTCTACCATGTGTGTTGTAACGAAACAAAGACATCTTGTGCTAGTGGGAATGGAATTATTATGTTGCATTAGGATTTCTGAAGCTATCACTCTTGTCACGCGTATTCAGAAACCTACATTGTCATTATTAAGGACCTTGCATCGTTGCTTTGAATTAATCCTCACTCTACAGAATGCATCTTCACTTCAAATCACTCACACTATAAATGCCTCATCACTGTGGGCAATATATAATGTCAAAGTTACTTATAATTAATAAGTCCATGAACATGCCCGAATTTCGAATTGGTTTCAAAATTAAAACTTGCTTTGGGTCAACCAAAGTAATTCACAACATCATAATGTGGAAAATTTATTGCTCCTTGAGTGAATTATTTGTATAAGTTTATTTTCCATGCCCTCACATGAACATACCACCCATATAAACTAACTTATCTTTTCATGTTCCTCTTCTTTTTCAGGAAATTAAGTGGATACAATATATATACATATCAAACCATGCAACACCTACATTAAACCATACCTTGGTTGGACAACACTTAAATGTAGGGAAGGTGGAGGATAAAGTGTTCTCACGTGAACCCCACACACTCTTCTAAGGCACCCAACAAGAGATCAACCCATATTAAAAGAGGCATTGAAAACTATGAAAATAGCACCAAGCGATTACAAATGGGGAAGGATCCATTTGATCTAGGAGGATCTCGTCAGATCAATTACACAGTTTCAGTGTTGTCGTCAGCATTCAGTTCAGTGTCGTCGGTTCGACAGTGTTGGTTATGGATCAGGTTGTTTAGGTGATGTTTATGGTTTTTCATGGTGTTCAGTTGATGGGGTTTTGTACTTAGCTGTCGACATGTGGTTGTCGTCAGTTCCACCAGGATTTGGGTTGTCGACATGTGGTTGTCATCCACTTCACAGGATTTAGTGTCAATGTGGGTTTGTCGTCCTTTTTGTAGGGCTTGGTTATCATCATGATGTTACAATTGTCGCGAATGTCACTTTGTGACAATTTGATGTAAAAGGTTATTTTTAAAAATTAACCTAATCTAAACCCATTAACCTATACCTAAACCTATGTCTAAACCATAAACCTAATACATTACCTCTATGCATTAATCCATGTGTTAAAAATGCATAAGAAAATACCTTAAAAACTATGTCTACAACCTAATAGACCATGTCACAAAACTATGTATTAAAACAATTAAAAAAAATACATAAACCTAAGTTGTATCAACTCTCGGCCTCTATGAAACAATACAAAACATTGTAAATGGTTAAAACAAACGCTAACCACGGGGTTAGACCACGTCGGAGACCGTAGGGATAAACTATTACATGTGAGCAGAGTTTGGATAAGACCGACGGGGTTAGCAATTAACCGTCGTATCAAACCTTAACCGTAGTGGCATCGAGACTGTGGTTATGTGACCAGTGTATAATTCGTAAGGGTTGGCGCCGGGACTCTGACCGCAGCAGAACCGTTAGCATCAACCGTAACATGTGAACAAATCATAACCAGAATCGCTGGAGCATTGGTAGCTGGAACTGCCGGGGGAAGACTGCGGAGGTGGCAGTTGGTTGTTAGAACGCAACCTATTCACATGGGTGGTCAACCTCCTCTGCTTGGTCAGTAAGCTGCCAATGTCTATGGTTTAATATAAAGTTATTTGTGGGTTTTAGTTGCAAAACTAATGCGATGACCTTGAAGTGTTCCAAGGTGGCAAAACCTAACAAGACCGAAACCAACAAACCCTGAAGTTAGCTCATGCACTCCTAAAATTAGCTTGAGGAGGTTGGAATGTATTTTCAGGGTATAAAAGGTTGTTTTACACATTGAAGTGGACATTGGTGGTTTTTTGAGTTTTTGTATGTGGGTTCTAGAGATTACAGTCATTTTTGATTTCAGTGTAATAGGAGCATTCAGAGTCGGAATTGGGAATCATGATAGGCGTTGGAAAACTGGTTCAGAGAGCTATCCTTTGATAGTGACTAGAAGTGCCTGCATGCACATTCAGTTCGGTCAAATTTCTGTGTAATCGACCTCCTTGGTTTCAATCCTAATAAAGCGGTCGCCCATCTTGAAAGCGGACCCAGAGACATAGTCCATCAGGGATGAACTCCGTAATCGATTTTGTTGTCTGGTATCATTGTGTATTCGTTGTTTTCACTATTGTTTTGCATATTATTTATGTTTTCTGATCTGTTGTAAAGTCTTCTTCTCGAGCAGTTCTCTCGGTTTCGGCACTTTTAGTTGCATAATCAATTCCACTTCAATTTTAACTTATGATCATTTCAGATCACCATTGCTAATGCGTTAAAGGCAACCGACATGAGCATTAAAGTAAAGCATATCGATTTCATGATCTTATGCAAAGAAAGAAACTGTGTACTCCTAAATGCAAGTCAAATGGAACCTCTTGATGGAAGATACATACCCTTGTGACATGAATCATATGGCCATATGAATTACAACGAAAGCTCATTAAAAAAAGAAATGCATGGGAAAATTGGGTACAACATTGAATTTGTGTTCAGATAATGTAAATAGAATTAAATAGCTTGAGCCAAGGGAACACATGGGGGAATCGTATAACAATCATGATAACCCCACACGTTGGACGCTGGCTCCAAAAGGTACGTTGGTTGCTTAGCCATCGCATACGTGGAAACTACCACGATAGGCAACAACACTTTATGAAGTATGTCGAGAGTTGTGGAGACCCATACACCCCATGCAACAAGCCATGAAGGTAGGTTTGTGACACATTTTATTGCAATGGAAAATGTCGAAGTAATTGGGAAGGAAACACATGGCTCTAGATGCATAAGAGCAAGGGCGAAAGCACATAAACTATCGTGGACAGAGCGATAATGCAAGGGCAATGCGTAAAGAGGATAGTGAAACTGTACATGGAGATGAAACACCGAGTTCATATGGAAAACATGGTTAGAACACGTGACTACAACATTAGATCCTTGTCAATAAGATATAATGGAAGAAAAAGAGCGGGGATCTAATCTTATCATTCGAACCAGGACATATGCAACATTTTGTTGAGGAAAATCGGAAGATCCATGGCCACAAAGGCTTGAAAATTGATGTGTGGCTAAATTCCCTCTCGTCTCATGCTTATGTGGATACCGAGTATGATATCAAAGTTGGGAAAGAAGAGACCCAAAGAGATTATTCTCAAATGGCACAAAAATTATGACCTGCTGTTAAACGTATAACAGAATCAGGTATACCGTGGGGATAATAACACGAGAGCCAACACGTGATATTTGCGTTGATGATTTTAGTCCAAAGGATTAGATATTGATATGAATCCCTTCAAAGGGTTCTAACTTTACTCCTCCAAACCATTCTAATTACTTTAGATGGAGAGATGATTTTCTAATGGTTTTAGACACCTACCAGAGTTGTTTAAGATTGATGTAGCTAAATATATGATTTCTATATCACCATGTTTGATGCACCTAGTGGACTTATTATTGGAGTCTTTGCAGGTGATTGCTGTAGCGCTTTAAAGAGTTTTCCGCTCATCCTAAGGTTACAAGATGTAATTTGTTTGGCAAGCAAGTTGAGAATGGCATAAGTGGCAACTCCTAAGTGCAATCATCCATAGGGTGTAGTTTAACATATAGGTCACATAGTCATAACTTGGACCTCTAACCGGAAGTGCGACCTATATGAGAGTTGCATCTATGCCATCTCCATAGGTCGCAACCTCTCTCACGAGTCACAGAGTCGCACTCTAGAGCCTCAAAGGAGTAGCTAGAGGACGCGACTTATCTGCCACACGACTATGCAACCTCTCCTACGTCGCTAAGTCGCAAACCCACAATTGAACCAATCAATAGTCCACTCAACCTTCATTATTTGGCGACCTCGTGACCTAACCATTTAAATCCACTAAATGTTGGTTGCAAAACTGCATTTGTTTGGGCTAGTAAGTTCTACGACTCCCACTCCTCTTCGATGTTGTGACCCCTCCTCCAGTTAGACTAAACATTTGCATCCACTCTGGAAATCCACAAATAACATAAAGAGTTCATGCCTTCTTTGAAGCAAAAGATATGAAGCCAGCTTTGTCAAATGATTTAGGGAAGATAGTAGTAAGTGCATTGCAGAAAATTTAAAGAGGTATCATAAATGAAAGGAGAAATGTACATGTGCCACGATCCCAAGCAGCCAACCACCACAGTATATTTTAAACTACTAAGATCTTGTGCAATAAGACAATTGATCTAAAGAGGTACACAAAAGAGATCAATTGGGGAAAAATTATATGTAAGAAAAGGTGAATATTTAAGCATGAAGACAACTCAAAGGGATGCTAGCGGGCTTAAAGGGCGGGTTTAAAGTTATTAGCATGGTGTCATGACCAATGACATAAGAAATAGAGCCAGAGACGTGAATGTTATATCAAGCATACAGGTGGCTTCTCCTACCCATTTTAGCGATAACAAAATGAACATGTGGAGGCTTAGGCATATTATGCAATAGGCACAATCAAAGATCACATCACATGAATACAAAGGCAAGATAATATAACCATAGCACAGTGCCACATGTGTTGGAAGCATGCAAGGTGAGTGTTTCAAATAGACAAATCCAAGTACATTGTAGGGGATTTTGAACCCTGTACTAAAAAGACCATGAGCGTACACGGAAATGAGAAGGACACCAGAGAAAGGGACAACCAACATTGGCTACGATCTTCTTAAGGTCCAAAGTATTTTTTTACTTTCAGTTAGTCTATCATGTTTATGACATTATTCTTTGTCTGCATATTTATATGAATAATTTTATTCATTTGCAGGTGGGGGATGTTGATTTGCATGGAGAAAGTTATGATTTCTTGCAATAAGTTTATTTCAACAAACACGCTGGTTGGATCCATGTAGCTTCCCAAAGCATTGTGTCAACCATGATGGCAGGAATAGTAGTAGACAAACCAACATTCAGCACATCAAATGCACTGTGATCCTGTTCAATAGCTCATTATGACTGCAAAGCAACATTAGGGTTTTCAAATTTCAACAATGCTCTTTTATTCTCCTCACATTTTCTCTTCTTTTGAATATGTAAATGTTCTCATCATGGCGCCAACAAATATTTTGAGATTGATTCAATCATGTAACAATCACTGGACGAGAGAGAGTAGTGAGGAAGCTCAAGAGTCGTGAGGGTAGGTGAAAGGTCACTGGTGGAGGTGAAATGTCACCCTCCTCGTCTCTTTAAATATACCCTCATGCCTCATTTGGGGATACTTTTAGCACTTGAGTTGTGTCTAGGATTAGATAGTTGATTTGTGCTTAAGAGCTAGAGGTACTCAGCTCTTGGCAGCTAGTAGGTTGAGTTGCGGTAAAGCTAGGGTTTTCATTGGATAATGGTATAAGCAGCCCATGTTCCATTGTTGGGCTTTGACAAATTGCAAGATATGTACTTGAATTTGTGCAACATTAATAAGATGTTCTTCATGTTTGGCACGCTGGGCATTACATTCTAGTCCTCACTCTGACATCTTTTCATTTGCTATCCAAAAGCGAAACATTCATGGTGGCAGTCAGGCCCATATACCAGATGGGGCTCCTATCCCAAACAGTGCGAGGTCTGATTGAGACTTCACCCCGGGGAGGTCCCCTAGCTGTTGGCGGAATCCAACACTGTTATAGGTATATTTCTTGACATCTAATTATTATCTTCAAGAGATTATTTGTATCTTCCTCTAAGGTATCTCCATATATGACAAATTCATCCATCTAGATTTCTATATAATAATTGGTCAAGTCAGATGATTTCCCTAGAACAACCCTTTAGAATATGGTTGGGGCACTACATAATTCAAATATAAGTACTTAGTAGGCATGAGATCCCCATGGGCAAGTAAAGGTGGTTTTCTTTTGGTCTACCTAACTCTAATTGTATTATGAATCCCTTAAGGAAAGAAAATAGTTTTTTCCTACCAAGGTATCAAGGACTTGATCTATAAATGGTAAGAGAAAATAGTATTTCAAGGTGGCATTGTTTAATTCCTATAATTGATGCACACATACCATTTATCATTTTTCTTTGACACGACCACTAAGGGTGAAACCCACCAATGACAAAAATTGAGTAAATACAATTGTAATTAAGTAATCTATGGAGCTCTTCTTTAACTATGTCTTTGAGAGTAGGATTCATCCTTCATTATGGTTATCTAATATGTCATAATCCTCATATATATCTATATATATATATATATATATATATATATATATATATATATATTATATATATATAATATATATATATATATATTTGTGTATATAAATTTGGGTGGATACCCTCCATATCAATATAGTCCTAGGTGAATGTGTTATTATGTGTTTGCAACATATTAATGAGTTTTTCGTGTTGAGAAGTTTCTGGAATAGCATGAACATTTTAGAGTCTTTCCAGGGTAGATTTCAATAAACAAGCTAAAATTCTCAGACATAGTACTTGAAGGAGTCATAATGTCAAGTTGTTGTGTCAATTCAGTTGGAGTGCAAGTTTCTTGGTAATTTTCCTCTAACGTTTGCCCAAATGATGGATGAGTATGTGTATGATTATGTGCTATGAAAGTGCAGATTAAATCATCCTTAAAATGTTGTTTAAATATAATTTGTTGCTTGGTCCTAGGTAAAGAGAGGTTTATGAGCCTCCTCATCACTAAACTCAAGCCAGGGGGGGTCTTTTTGAGTAAGGGAAGCTTTCACATGAGGGTGAAGGATAATATTTTTAGTGGAATCTCTATGGGAGATGGTCATATCTTTTGATTTACAACTATGGTCTGCCCAGGATCAATAGGTATCCTTCTAGGTTGGATTTAAGCTATTGGACCATGAAATCCATTGGGTATTCCCACGAGTCTACATAGACAATTATGTCTTCAAGAATTTCGTTTGAGTTTACTTCTAGTTGAATGATTATAGGGTTTGGTTGTAGTTAGGGTATCTAGAGTTTTTCTATGGTTTCATTTGTCATAACGTTTATAGCTACCCCTAAGTCTATTAGGGTATTAGATATGGAAGTGTTATTGGTATTAACACTAAGAATTATACTTCTAAGGTCTTCTCACTTAGCCACGAATATTTGTCCCAACATTAAATCAACCAACTTCCTAAGTACATAAATGGTTTTGGGATCTTTTTTTCCTACTTGGCTTCTTTAAGCAAAGTTCCTTGACAGTGTTAGTCAAAATTGGAATGTCCTTGGTGGCTTGAAACAAAGGAATCTTAACAAACATTTTTGTGCTCTTCTAAGAAATCAAATGTTGGTTGTGTGTAGACTTTTCTAGACATAACCTTTCTAGACATATGTGGTCAAAATGGGCTTTCCTATGTGTGATTATTCTATGATAGGTGCTTGAGCCGTTAGAGAGGAATTATTTATCTGAAATTCCAATTCAATAAGATTATCCCCTTCATCTTTTTCCTATATAACGGCGACAATTGGATCATGAAACACCTTCCTCAAATGTAGATGAATGTCTTTACAATACATAGGGGAGATAGAATAAGTTCAAAAAAATGGTAATTCAATGTTGTAGGTGGGTTGTACTACTTTATTATTCTAGTTAGGCACATGTTGTGTAGGTAGCTATGGTAGTATCTAAGGAGGTTGAGTAGATGGTAACCGAAGTTGGTGCAATTCTGAATGAGGGGAGTACTATTGGGCTTGTAGAGGCATATTTTTGAAAGGAGAAGGTCCTTGCCATTCTTGGAACCATGATGGGTTTTCGATAGGCCATTATTGCCAAGGCATAAAGGGATACCAACCCTAAGGTGGATACTAGTATGGGATAAATTGTTGATATGGGCCTTGTGGCTTTCCTTGTGACCATGGCGGTCAAGGTCACTTCTGAGTTATGAAGCGAATTTGTCTAGCCTCTTCATTAGCCCCTTGGTAACCTTCCTTAAGTTTTGGAAATGAAGGACAACTTTGGGTGGTGTGCTTTTGCTCACAATGTCATGTATCTCTATGTTGTTCAAAGTGCATTCTCGTAGGGAATACTTTTTTGCACATTTTGAACTGAAAATAGCCAATGCTAATTTCACTTTATCCATTTCATGCAAGGTATCTAATTGAGAACTAAGTGTGCTAATTGGATATTGGTTTTGAAATTATCTAGTATTTTTGTTAACTCGACCTTAGTAACCATTAATCCAAATTTCTTTGATATCTTGGAAGTTATATCCTCAAATATTATTCCATATTTTCAGTGGCCACATGAATATCATCTACATATTTCACAAATTGCATCATATGACATTTGGGGAACATCTCTGGCCCCCATTAGGTTTAATATATTAATGTAGTCCTCTTTAAGCCCTTTGATAAAAATGATCTACATAATCTTCAGATCTAATGCATTTTGTTTTATTCTCCTCCGATTAGATTGGAACCTCTGAGCATAATCTTTAAACTTTCATCATCTTGTTGCATCAATTTAAAAATCTCTTCCCTAATGTTAGGGTCCTATAATTTTTATAGGATTTCTTGATTATAGCTTATGATTATTATATTTGAAATGCTTTAAATAATATTTCATCCTCCAAATTATTTCGAAGAAGGGGTCAAAAAGATAAAATGTGGTTAATTTTACATGAAATCCTAATATTTGAGTTCATTATGTCTCTATCCAAAGTTCGGAGGCATTATGTATTATAACCAAAATTTTCCGCTCATGTCATAAGGGTCGAAAACGACAAAAGGAGTTGTCGCTTGTGGTTAAGTCCCATGCACCATCTAGCCACCTGATCTTCACTCTGTCAGATAAATGGTCAACAGGGCTTTTTGGCCCCCCTTGCCATCCTACCTTTATTGGCGGGGGGGAGGGGTCCAAAAATTTGTTCTCCTTCCCACCGTACCCACTCTACATGTCATTACCTCGCCATTTTAGACCCTTCCCCCCCCCCACACCCTTCACGACCTGCTTACCACTTTGACCCCCCTTCGAAAATCGTCAACCTCCTCACCTTTTCCGACCGTAATCCACGCTCCCGCTAATGTCACCCCCCACTTCCACTCAACTACCATTTACCTACCTCCACATCATTTCTCCACATCACCCTTACAGACCCCACTTCCTTTCCACCAACCATGTGCCTCTACATCACCCCCCACCATGTCACCTCCAGCCTCCACGTCATATGTTTGTTTCATGGTCAGTTAAATTATGTTTTTTTTCCTATACAACACAATGATTTAAAGCACGGTTTACAAACAATTGAGAATTAATTTTCAAAATAGAAAAGGGTTTTTTTTTTTCTAACATCCTCATGCACAAAAACCTCTCTCAGTTTTGTAACAACTGTTATGGTTTGGGAGATTCAGATGAATCTTTGTAGGTATATTTTCCCGAATTATCCTGTTTTCAAATGTGGTTTCCGAGCAGGTTAAAATGAGTTTTGATAAACTGAAAGAGGTTTTTTCTTCCAACATCATAGTTTACAAAAACCTCTCTCAGTTTTATAACAACTATTATGGTTTGGGATATAGAAAGGGATTACATGACCCTATTTTTCAGCATTTCGGGAGGAAAAAGCTCAAAGACAATTAGTGACTTGGATGCCACCTCATCAAATAAGAGTTGCTATTAAATTCAAAATTTTCTTCTTTGTCACCAACAATCCACAAATATAGTTCCAAGTAGATTCATTAGTTTTAAATTTCCTATATTTTAGTTCTATTTGTGTAATACAGTTTGAGATATTTGTAACAAATCTTGATATTTTTTCAAGATATTTTAGTTTAGAATTTTTATAAATACTTCATCATTTGAAGTAAGAGATGTTGATTTTCGAATATAATTTCCTCTGTGAATTGTAATTTTCAAGTTGCTGGAAGCACCAATAATACAAGGACTTCCTTCACAGGATTCATATGGTGTACGAATTGGTGATGTTTTTCTCTTGTTTATGTGTTTAATAATTTTCTTCTTTCTCTATCATTTCTGAAAAGCTTAATTACATAACAGAAACTATGATGAATAGGATATGTTATACAAAATACCCTATTTTGGTTGTTAGTAATTTATATGTTTTTGTTGAAGTCAAATTAAGGAATTATTCATTGCTCCTTAGTTTCTACTGAAACTTGCATTTGTTCTGTTTCATAATCCATTTAAAATTCTAAAAGATTCAACTAGTGCAACCTAGCTTGGCTCGTGAAACTCCTTCAAAATTTTGCTTCACATCCAGCTAATATTTAGACTCCATAGCCCAATGGAATTATAACAATTTAATCAACCAAATAATCCAATAAAAAACAATCAGTACAGTAATAACTACCCTAAAATTTACCCCAAACATAACTAAATTTTACATAGAGATCCCTCTGAAGTTTGCAAGGCTAGATCCCAACTTCCAAAGTGGTTTTGATGTTGTCCTATATGCTTACTCCCTCAACCTCAAAAATACAGAACGACAACATAGTGGCGACCACACTGGGGAATCTAAACATTTTAGGTTCCTAAGAAACACATATCAAGTTCCAGATCTAGTTGCTGATGGTGGACAGTGATCAGACACAAGAATGTTATATCATTCACTTGGCGACTTCATGTTTCAAGGATCCGGAGCTCAAATTTTGCATGGAGATTCCCTTATCAAAGAATCCAGAATTCTAAAGCACTTATGGTGACTCCATTCCATTGTTGATTGTTTTCAAAATGAGTTCAAGAATACAATGCGGGTATGCTCCTATGAACAGATCAAGAATACTAGGTTTTCCAAATCCCATGCCCAACAATGATTGGTTAAATTATCTTCCATTGTTTAAAGATAAAAAAGGAGTTGATATTGTTGTATATTTATTGAGGTTTCATATGCACATCCGTAAGCTTAAAGTCAAATTCCATGAATATTGTCTTCTGAAAAATTTTATGGCAACTTTGGAGGAAAAGACTAGATCCTGGTATGAAAATCTGCATGCTACTAGTATATGTTCGTTAAAGCATTTTCATATTGTTTTTTGTGAGAAATAAAGAGAGGATTATCCATATTTGTTGCTGATTCAAAACTATTCTGATCATTTTGAAAGTCTTATTCAATATCTGGAAGATTACTATGATGATGATCAATTCACAAACGATGAAATACTAGAGGCTTTAGATGGAAATCATTTCCAACATTATGAACAAAAAGTAGAAGTCTTACTTGAATTGTCTTCCCCTCAAGAAGAAACAGATGATGTATGTTGTCTATATGTTCATGAATATTCCCCACAGGAAATAATTATTGCAGCACCACAACAAACTGATCATCCAAAGGTTAAGGAAGAAATCCAGCAGCCTGAACCCGATCAAGAAGAGGACAGTAGTAAAAATCGGCAGGATATTTCTGATACCATTGATGAACACATCAAAATTGTGGTTGTATCAATTGCAGAAGATCAAATTGAAGAACAAATTCCTTTTGCTAATCAGCAAGTAAAGGTAACTGAGCAAATTGTTGAACATTCATTTGTTGATTTACAACAGTCTTGTGATCCGAAAGAAGAACCAGCAGAGAGTAATTCTCTTGATCCACAAGAACAATTTCAACAAGCAATGTTTTCTTCAGTGATTAAAGACCAATAAAATTTGCATGATGAAGATCTTCTCTCCAATTTTCTTTCATGTTATATCTTGTCTCAAGTTACAACCCTTGAAGGAGATAATAAAAGTTCTCAATCATTAGTTTCTTCCTTGGATGTTAATGAAGAAAGGAAAGATATTGATGCAAGTCATATTCCTTCACTTGAAATTAATGAGCGTTTGCAACTACCTTGTAAGCTTTTGTGTGACCAAGCGAATGATAAGGATTTTCCTAGTGCATATGATATTGTTGTCATATTTGAGGAGATTCAAAAGCATTCAGAACACTTGACTATAGTGGATAATAACAAGGAAAAACAAATTTTTTTGTTTTTTTGTTTTTTTGTTTTTTTTGTTTTTTTTTTTCGCAGAGAATAATTTTCAACACATAAGCAAAACAACAGTTTGGAATGAGGTTTGTTTTCCTGTTTTAAATCATCCTGAAGATCTTATGTTGCATGTTTTCCATGATCATTTGGTCATTTTATTGCAGTCATTGGTGAAGGGAGAATTTTCCAGATTCATCAATGCAATTGTTGGATCCAGTGGAAAAGTTGAGTTGCCATTTTCTGAATTTATTTTTCCACCTAAAGAAGTGGAATACAAACTTCAGTTAAGTATCCATTTTCTTGAATGGTTGCACTGGATGTTTGTTATCACTTGATATGGTAGTCATTTTATCAGTGTAGAGTAGGTAGCAGTGTCAAAATAAGCTCAACACTCTAAGCATCTTTTTCAAGCATTATTGTCAATTTCAATTTCATGTAACAGTACAACTTTTAGTTCTGTGTGTATTTGAAATTTCGGTTTGCAGAATGCGTTTGATTTCAGTTTGAGAGTTTTTTGGTTGCAAATGTTTTATGATAGAACAAGTTATAAATTTGGGAACAACCCAATGGATCAAGCTACTAGTCTATGGTGTTCTTGGCACCTCACAAGGAGAGTGCCATCCCTAGTTGGAGCCACTATTAGGGTCCTATAATTTTTATAGGTTTGTTTGATTATAAATGATGATTATTATATTTGAAATGTTGTAAATAATATTTCATCCTCCAAATTATTTCCAAAAAGGGATAAAAAATATAAAATGTGGCTAATTTTACATGAAATCCTAATATTTGAGTTCATTATGTCTCTATCCAAAGTTCGGAGGCATTATGTATTATAACCAAAATTTTATGTTCATTTCATAAGGTTCAAAAATGAAAAAAAGGAGTTGTTTCTTGTGGTTAAGTCACGTGCACCATCCAACTGCCTGATCGTCACTCTGTAATATCAATGGTCAACAGGGCTTTTCGGCGCCCCCTTGCCAGCCTACCTTTATTGGCGGGGGGGGGGGGGGGTTTGAAAAGTTGTTCTCTTCCGTGTTTGACCATCTACGTGTCATCACCTCACCTTGGAGACCCCCCCCCCCCCGCCCCCCCCCCCCCCCTCCCCTTACAACCCGCTTACTGCTTTGACCCCCCTCTGAAAACCGCCAACCTCCTCACCTTTTCTCACCATAATCCATGCTCCCGCTAACGTCACCCCCCACTTCCACTCAACTGTCATTTCCCTACCTCCACGTCATTTCTCCACATCACCCTTGCGGACCCAAAATTAGTTTCCACCAACCATGTGCCTCCACATCATCCCTCACCTCCATGTCACCTCCCGCCTCCACATCATATGTCTGTTTCATGGTCAGCTAAATTATTTTTTTTCCTATACAACACAGTAATTTTAAACATGGTTTACAAATAATTGAGAATGAATTTTCAAAATTGGAAAGAGGTTTTTGTTTCTAACATCCTAATGCACAAAAACCTCTCTTAGTTTTGTAACATCTATTATGGTTTGGGAGATTCAGATGAATATTTAAAGATATATTTTCTTGAATTTTCTTGTTTTCAGCCAGTGTTTTCAAACGGTTTCCGAGCAGGTGGAAATTAATTTTCAAAAATTGAAAGGTTTTTTTGTTGCCAACATCATCATTTACAAAAACCTCTTTCAGTTCTCTAACATCTTTTATGGTTTGGGATATAGAAAGGGATTACATGACCCTATTTTTCAGAATTTCGGGAGGAAAAAGCTCAAATACAGTTAGTGACTTAGATGCCACCTCATCAAATAAGAGTTGCTATCAGATTCAAATTTATCTTCTTTGTCACTAGTAATCCAAAAATATACTACGAAGTAGATTCATTAGTTTTGAATGTCTTATATTTCAGTTCTATTTGTGTAATATAGTTTGAGATATTTGTAACAAATCTTGATATTTTTTCAAGATATTTTAGTTTAGAATTTTTATAAATACTTCATCATTTGAAGTAAGAGATGTTGATTGTTGAATATAATTTCCTCTGTGAATTGTAATTTTCACGTTGCTGGAAGCACCAATAATACAAGGACTTTCTTCACAGGATTCATGTGGTGTACGAATTGGTGATGTTTTTATTGTGTTTATGTGTTTAATCATTGTCTTCTTTCTGTGTCATTTCTGAAAAGCTTAATTACATAATAGAAATTGTGATGTATAGGATATGTTACACAGAACACCCTATTCTGGATGTTAGTAATTTATATGTTTTCTGCGGAAGTCAAATTAAGGAATTCTTCATTGCTCCTTAGTTTCTACTGAAACTTACATTTCTTTTGTTTCATAATCCATTTAAAATTCTAAAAGATCCAACTAGTGCAACCTAGCCTGCCATGTGAAACTACTTTAAACGTTTGATTCACATCTAGCTAATCTTTAGACTCCATAGCCCAATGGAATTATAACAATTTAATCAACCAAACAATCCAATAAAAAACAATCAATACAATAATAACTAGCCAGGAATTTATACCAAACATAACTAAATTTCACAGAGAGATCCCTCTCTGAAGCTGGTAGGGCTAGATCCCAGCTTCCAAAGTGGCTTTGATGTTGTCCTATGTGTTTACTCCCTCAACCTCAAAAATACAGAACGACAACACCTAATATCCTAGACTTTGTAGTTAGTCTTGGTATTTTTCCAAGAACTTTTCCTTCATCTCATCACATGTTTGAACAAAATTTCCTCCCAATTCCATGAACCAGCATAAAGCTACATCTTTTAGAGTGGATGAAAAGAGTTTTGATTTGTAGGCATCGGAAGAGTAATCTTAATTATGACCAAGGACATTAAACTCAAAGAGAAGGGTGATCAAGTCTTCACTAGCCAAACCACAGAAGTTAGGGAGGGCATAAGGTGGATTGTTCTTCATGTGAAACAATTTGTCATGGTCTTGAATATGGGAACTCAAAGGTGACCAGTTTTTTTTCTTCGGCTCCTCTACTTCTTCCCCCATCCCGATATATATTTTCCTCAAAGATTTTGATTCGTTTGATTTGACTAAAAATAAAGTTAGCAAACTTCAAAATGAGAACTCTAGCCCTTAAAAACCCCCCATTTTTTCGCAAAACACATAAAGAAAACACATTGAACTCAAAAAATGGTGATGCTGCATCACTTTTTTTGAGGGGGCGAGCGAGGGAGGAGTGTGTATGGCTAAAGTACAACATTTTTCAGCAAAAAACAAAATCACGATTACGGAAAACCTTGAAATTCCAACAATGTTCAACAATGACGTTAAAGACAAAATATCATAACTACGAAAAAACTTAAAATTATCACATTTTACAACTATGGCATTAAAAACATTAAAATAATAGTAATAATAATTTTTAAAGAAAATCAAATAAAATAATAAAAAACACACTATTTTCAAACAAAAATTTTAATCAATAATTTTTTTTATTAAAAACCAATATTTTAAAGTAACTTAAAAAAATATATTAAAGAAACAATAATTAAAATTTGTATGTAAGAAATAATACTAATAATAAAAAAAATAAAAAATAAAAACCGAACATCAAAATGTATCTTTACTTTTGCCAGGATATGTGTAGGGATTGATCTCAACAAAGGTCTTCATAATCGTCTTCTAATAAAACATGAAAATTTTCAATGGACACAGGTGATAGACTTTGAAAATACGGTTTTTAGATGTCAAACTTGCTTCCAAACAAGACATTTGCAGAATTCTTTCCCACAAGCAAAAAAATGCATCAAAAAAGAAAAAGAGGCAAGCCCCTAAGCAATGGAGATGGCAGTTTCTTGACAGTTCAGAGGATGAAAAAGAAGAGCCCGAAAAAAATCATCCAAATTAAGAAGTACATACTCAACCTGGAAACCAATCAAATGGTGATGAAGGGGACAAGTTTGGATTAGTGGATGGTTCCCAGAAGGTTATTGAATAAAAAAAGATCATATTTCCAAAGCAACAAAAAGTGAAATTGCCTATGGAAAAGGATTCAGGAGGCATAAAGAGATCTCATGTATATGATAGCTTGGTCTCGGACAAAGGTATCCCCTAGCAAATAGATAGCAATCAACTGGCAATAGTAACAATTGATCCCAATCAAGGATTTTGGCGAAAGGTGGAGAAAAAGAAAGGAAAAAGGGGGAGCTAAGTGATTTTTATAACACTTTGCCCCATAAAATCGATTTATTTTTTTATATAGTTTCTTATTCATTTTGTGCATCGGCTGCAAGACTAATATGATAGAATGCTTTTGAGCATCTGCACAATGTAACTTTGTTCCTTGTTTTTCAGGTTGAATAAAATTATGATTTTTTCTTCGAAAAAAAAAGAAGTATAACTAAAAAAATTAAAATTAAAATTAAAAACATATATTAAAAAACTTCTAATTTTTTTTGAAAGAATTATATATATATATATAACAAAATAAGCTCATATGTAGATTTAGAAGACTACCAAAAAGTTTTATCTAAAGGTCCTTGGTTCTAGGGTAATGTTGGACTATTCCTAACCCCTTGTTTTCAATATTTCGACCCTTCTACACTGAGTAGTGATTAGCAAGCTACCAGTATGAGTTTGACTTCCTAATCTGCGTGCTCATTTGTGGCATCATGCAATCTTTCAGTGCATTGGAAACTACCTGGGTTGTTTCCTTGCAATTGATGCTTCTCGTGGGCAACTTGGAGTTTACACCTATGACAAAATTTGGGTTGAAATCAATATTAGTAAAGGGTTAACAAACCAAATTAATTTAAATATAGGGGATTTTCATAGGACCCATGCTCTGGACTATGAGAATACTACTTTTCACTGCCACTCATTTCATCAAATAGGTCATTTATAGAATTCTTCTCCTCTACTCAAATCTCATCAAAAGTGGAACATTCGTAATTCCATAGCTAAAAGTTGGTAGCCTTGTGACCCACCTCCTAGGCAGAGAAAGGTTTCCTTTGATTTGAATAATGATGATGAAGGATCCGATGACAAAATGCATTCAATGGACAAGTTTCAATATTCATCTCCTCAAAATTTTCTTAAGGATCTTATTGTGAAATGAGCTCCTTCACTAAGCATACAAATTGTGAATAATAATGCTTCTTCAGGTGCATTAAAGCGAGCTCATGGGTCATCTTCTTCGGACTCTAACTGTTACATAGTAATTTGTCACTCTCCTGTCACTCCCCATTCTTGATCTCGGAGAACCCTAGTAGTGACTATTGTGTTATACTTTCACCATGAAACCTATGCTTTTGCATCCCTTGACGTTAGAAGAAAGTAGTCCCCACTCCCTTCAGAACATTTCTAGAGAATCCTTCTTAAAACCCAATTTTTAGTATCAACGCTCTTTCCCAATGTCTCACCTGCGCCGATGGAAGAGTTTTACACTGTGACTAGCACCAATCGGCACTACTGTTAGCCCAATACCCGTGTCGGTCATATTCTGGACTGTTTTTATAAAAGGAAATGGAGTTTCACATCTAGAAACTTCTAGTGGAGATGTGTTGGATGTTCGTTTGGTTGGATAAGGGTCGAGAACTCCTTATAAGGTTCTTTCCCCCTTAAAAGTTGACCTTACCAAGGAGATAATACCTTCTTCTCCCTTGAGTGGATCTCATTCTTATCCTCCTCTCCCTATATAAACCACTTCCTCTTACCCTTTTTGGTTACAATACAACACATAGTGAAAGTGGTGGAGAGATAATACCAATTGCAAAATTCTAAAATCTTTAGCTTTTGATAGAAGAAGATTAGTCTTAGATGACAAAAGACTAGTCTTTGGTAGCTAAAACATGACGAGGGAGAGTTAGTTTTTGGAATCCATTTCATGTCAAGCTAGAGGAGGAAAAGAGTGTTGAAAAGGCGCGTAGTGGGACTTGGATACCGCAAAGGAGATTTCCAACGTCAAGGCTTCAGTTGTATTTCTCTTTGAAGTTTATTTTAATACAACTAATAGTTTATTTCCTATATCAGGTGTAATATTACATTCGATAGCTTAGAACTTCTTGACCTTTTAAGTAGATTAGATCGATTTTATGCTATCACGTTTGTTATTGTTTCTTGCATGTTTGTTGCGAGTACTTGAATGAAAGGAACGAAAGGAAGCTGGAGCAAGGAAGCAAGATCACCATCAAGTCGATTAGCGTTATAAGAGGTATGCCCACTTATTCGATTCTAATCTAAGGAAATTTACATTAGATTGCCTTATTTGTGGCTAGACCCACTCTCTTGGGCTAGAGGGATCATCTCTGTCCGTAGAGAGGATATTCCTACACCACAAATTGGCAACTCCACTGGGGAAATACATCTCCTTTTCATCACTCTGTTTTTTCTACTTGTGTGCCTAGTTTGTTTATTTATGGTCTTCTGGATCTATATTGACCTATTTGAAGGCATACAGACACTAGCCCACCCTCTGATGTGTTAAGTCTGGCACTATGTGAAGTTATTTTTTATTTTTTCTTTGAATCCCTCGATCAATGCTAGTTTTAGCCAAACAATCACGCCGATCAACGCCAGTTTTAGCCTGACAGTCGCGTCGGACCCCTTTTCAGCACTAGTTTCAGCCAAAAAGTAGTGTTAGTTTCTGAGTTAAGAAAAATAAGAGTTTCTCCCATTCCAGTGTTAGTGTGTCTTGACCCTTAGACTCTCTTCTTCCGCACAGAAGTGACTATGATGCTTTGTTTGTTGGGTTTGATTGGCTTGAAGTTTCATTGCTTGATTTTTTGAGTTTTTTGGATGGTTTCTATGACCCTAGGGCTGTTGGGTTGTGTTATATTCTTTCCACATAGTTAACAGGGGGTTTGAGGGGTAATCGTAACCCCACTTTATGGGGTCCGTGGTAGCGCCTCGGAAAATTTTTGTTTTGGACCCTATGTTAGGTTGGGCGGACCCACCTATGGTTTTGTGCATGATTTTCGCACATGTTTTTTGGACGCGATGGTTTTCGGTCCATGGTATTGGATCGATGGTTTTTTGGTCCATAGTATTGGACGTGATGGTTTTTCGGTCCATGGTATTGGATGCTTCGGCATGTATAAATATGTATTGTAACATTGAAAGGAACATAATGAAAAATCAAGCTG